>JBBPRR010000118.1:0-43168 GCA_038093115.1 Hortiboletus flavorubellus
CCAACAAGCCAAGAATTTCTGGAATTCACGTTAGCCTGAGTCTTGAGATATCACCGGGTTCGTTATGAGGCTCTTTCACCAGTAAGCCCGCTGAATGTCGATCTATCTAGTACTTCCCTTCGACTTACTATGCACTGAGTATGACCGTGCCACGTTCAGCCTCAGGGTTCGTATGGTCCAGGAAGGGGGCCCACCGCTCGCCCTGCCAGAGCCCTCCCTGGTCCCCATGGGAGGCTAAGAAGAACTGGCCCTGGCCATCCATCTACATGGTTATTTTAGGAGAACGAGTTAGCGGCCTCCCTTGCAGGACAGCCCCCCATTCTTCGATCATCAAGTCAGAGACCCGGGGCCTGGTGGACATCTATCCATATCCGTACTTCCTCTCAGCCCACTGGACTCAGGGTATGATCGTGCCTATTCTGGGGTTCGTATGGAAAGGAGAACCCCCTGCCCTCGATCGCTCCCTGATGCCCATGGGAATAAGGAAGCTGAGGCTGGCCATCCTGTGGCCTCTACAGATGTCATTTAAGGAGAACGCGGTGCGTTCCTGCGTGCAAGGACCCTCGTCATTCGCTCATCGACCATCCCTGACAACCGGCAAGCCACGTAAAATTAATGAGGCGTGCGGTGTATGGGTTTTCAACGACGGGCCTGGAAGATTTTCTCCAGCAATAGCCATTACGACCGGTTGGACAAGTTCTATCATGAAGCCCAAGCCGTTGGGTTGCCCGTTCCAGACGGGGCTTGGCTCATCCCAGGTTCTGTCACAGAAACCAATGGAGGGATCAGGAAGGGGTTTGCGCTTGTCTCGGCATACATCGACCCCTCCCCCCATGTCGCTCTTTTAAGGGCGCCGGTCGCTTTAAGGTGGCCATCGATTCCATCCATAACGACGATGTCCTCTAGTGGTGCGCGGTGATGATCCTATCACAGTGTAGAATACTCGCGAAACTATCCCGGGATCGACAATGCCCTCAGTACTGCACAAGAGATCGGGCTTAGAGACCCCCAAGTATTTATTGACCTCCACACCAACACTCCAACCAGGGGGGGCGCTTAAAGAGATGCGTATGCATGTCTTAGCGCGGCGAACGAAGCTCCAGCAGCAGCGGGGGCGAGGACAATGATGAGAATTGAGGTACGAGCGTGACTATTATCTTTCACACTCACTTTCACATTGCTCACTGCCCCGGGAAGCAGACGATCAGACATGAGAGATGTAGGGATGGGATAAGTCAATTGTATGTTTGAATAGGCAACGAACGGGTGTTGGATTTGGTGTAAGTACTCAGATTTGTCGATACAAACGACTCCGCGTGATGGGCCCCGGTGGCCCGGTGACTCTTATCATGCGACCTCAGCCCAGGTCGTGTCTGTTTCAATGACTCGTTAGCCTTCATCTAAGGCAGAGACCATCGACTGAGGTGTCATTCGTGCCCGTAATCTTTCCCGCAGCAACAGATGGATGAGACGTTGGGGAAGCCCCCGGCCAGGCCACCATAGTCAATAGAAAAGTGGCAAGATCCAAGATTGGGGGTGTGCGAGAGAACTTGAGCTACGCCTATTGTAATGTCTACCTGTAGCGTCCGTCTTCCTCAATAAGTTGTGGTACACAGATAGCCAAGGTATTGTAGCGATTCCAAAGGTAATGAGAGATGCTAGATAAGGGTTATGAATTGTATAGATCGCTGTTAGCGCCATTCACGAGCCGATAGGATGTACACAGTGCCCAGGAGGCCGCAACGGTAGCGAAAAAGTGATACTTTCGCATCAATCACGGCCGTCCAGCCCACCACAAGAATTATCCTTGTTGCTTTGCAGGCACTTTCAACGGCACGTTTGTCAGAGGTGTCTCCGCATTCAAGCAATACAAAGGGGGAAAAAACTCACGCCATCTAGAATCGGTGCTGACTTGGACGAGCCTTGGTTAAGATCATCTGATTGGTCCTCCTGGAAGAGGGCCAGACGTTCCTCTTTCTTGCTCGGAAGAGAGATCAGACCTGGAGGTAAGGAGGCATTGCCCCGACGCTCGAGCTCTGCCTGCTGCAATTGCGACACAAACCCAGGGTTTGGGCAGGCATTAGGTCTTGCACGGATGATGAGTCCCAATGCACGTTTCAACGACATGCCGCAGCGCTGCACCAGGTAAAATGCGACGATAGCTGGAGAACGAGAGATCCCGGCGAAGCAATGAACGAATAGTTTGCTTGATTTCTTCCCTGCACGTGCCTTGTCGATGAACGCGATCGCCTCTCCACCGGCTTTGCTCAGATTCGCAGAGGAATCATCTTCGATGGAAAGACGAAGGTAGGTGACACCGTCGCGGGTCGACCGGGGTTTTTTCCCCACACTGATGATGTGGGTAATCCCTTGTCTGGTAATGAAAGTCGATGTGGCGGACGTTGCAGAACATGGGCCTATGAAGAGGTAGGGGAGAATCAACGAGACAGGGTCAGACTGGACGTTGAGCGGTTTAGTGGAGTTGGTCTTTGCCTTTGATGTCTTCGTCTTTGGCATAGTATAGTTGCGTGGATGTCTGGTGTGCATCGATAAGCATCCTGTGGCACTGCACATGAATTATGTAACAATTGCTGTGCAGTGACAAACGCGTCTTGTCACAAGTGTGACAGCCGCGTCCACGCGTTGATCTCCCACAGAACCAAACCTAAATGATATCGATTGCTCTACTTACCCTTTAAATCCTTCAGATGGAAACCGGAACGCTGCAAGCTTTTTGTGAGTGTTGGTTTTCGACCGATATGCTGACTCTGAGCAGTTGTGGAATAGTGCGTGTATTGTATACGGTTAACAATAATCCACAATACATCCTGGCCAAGTCTTCATCACAAGTTCCAGCGGTCGTATGCAATGAAACGACAGCACAGTCTTCCACTGATGAACCCGTCTATGCACGAGCTCCACTCAAGGCATGCCTTGCGGCGGTCTGTCATTCCAGGTGAGGCTCTCTGGTACCGCCGTTTCCACGAGGGTTCTCACACTACGGTAGTCCGGAACTCCTCCAGGACCCCGCGCGAGACTTCTCGCTATATGTCCTTGACCCCCTAGAAGCACAACCCCTACCTACGAGTCTGGCACACGCACCGCATAATACCCGCTCACCTCGTGGTGTAGCAGTTGCCCTTGGACTTATGTCCCGGGCTCTTGAGTCGAGCGATTCGACGAATGTCTTCGTTACTGGAACGATCACCCCAAATTCCCCACCGGCGCTTGAAGTTGTTTTCGCGCTTCGAGAGGTATGTTTCTGTCATTTCCAGGTTCTGCCGCCGCTTCGTATCGATTGGTTTATTTTGTTTCAAGCATCCCAATAACAATTTCTCTTCGTAACAGACAAAGCGCATGCCAAAACCTGCATTACACTCGTCCCCTTCATGGGGCCCAACGCCCGCACTCGGCACATCCCAACCTTTTAATTCGCTTCACGCTCCTCAGGCCGCCGGGATCAGTTGGTTGTCCACTTCTCATGTACGACGGGATCAGCAGGAACGGCGAACTCTGAGCCGTTCAGCGGACTTTCCAGAGCTCTACATAGGTCCTCCACGACGCGCGCCCGGTCGTCCTGAGGGGTCTACCTCTTCGAAGTCCAAGGTTAAGTCGCAAGCCAGCACCACTCTCCCTGGTAATCCAAATCTTTGTGGTGACTCACCTCGAATACTGACTGGGTCGATTACATAGGTGCGGGCTCGTCGAAGGCACTAGAACCTCGATCTAAATCTAAGCAGGAGGTGGGGAGAAGGTCCAAGCAAAAGACCAAAACCAAACATCCGTGCGCTCCACCTACCTACTCACCGTTTACCTGCGGACCGTTAACGCGCCATACTGCGACGGGGGGTCCAGAAGCTGGTGCAGCTGGGATATCTGCCTTCTCCCAGCTCTCCCACTCGGTCAGTCAAAACCCAACTCAATCACATGCCCAAATTCCCCCCCAAACTCAGCCACACTTGGACCCGACACAAAATCTGCTGCTGGGATTACTATCCGTAATCCCATCTACCTTCTCCAGCAGCACACCAGGGAATACCGCCCCTGGGCAACAAGCGGCTCTCCTCTCAGCGCTGCAAGGATTACTTGCTACCAGTCCTCATTTGCTGCAGTTAGCGGCAACAAATACGGGTCTTTCTGCAAGTAACGGGGAACAGACTACCGAAAACAAACCAATGCGTGGGGGAAACAACGCAGACGATGAGCATGACGACGCCGACTCAGATATCGTCATTCTTGACTCTTCGACTGTTGACACAACAGCATTCCGTAAACCAAGTAATTGGCAACTCGCTCCAAGCGACCACGATGCGTCTCCACCTACGACCAACCGAGAACTTTCAATATCTAGTAACCAAGGCACAGAGTCGTCACCTTTGCCTGCGAGCACGCCTCCGGATGGACAGGAGGGCATGCCAGCGTCGTCTCAAACATCAACACTGACGGTAACGCCTGAAGCGGAGACACCAACCTCGAGGTACATTTCTTCGGGACGGGCGGAGAGGGGAAACGTAACCCCCTCGAATGCCTTAGATATACTAGCAACGCCCACCCCGTCCCGAACGCATAAACGGAAATTCGGCGAATATATCCAGGGTCAAGCTCACTTGTCCACACCATTATCCCCTCCCTCTCCTTCGCCGTCTGTGGCGCGTACGTCTAGTTCACGAAGAGGCTTGACCGCGAGACACGGAGTCCAGTCGTCGCCAACGGGCGGAACAATGTTTGTGTCATCACCATCGGTGCGACTGCCTTCGATGCTAGGCTCCATGCGTAGCATGGCGACCTCGGCTTCCCGCCTACAGGCCAATTCTTTAGGCTCTTCGACGCAGGGACGCATGGCTTCTTCGAGCACCAATAAGAATGGAAATCAGTCAAACACGGTTGCTTCCTGTCTATCGAAGTCGAAGGCGGACCATACGGTGATTGCAGATGCCTCTTCGAACATCATGTCGGACACAACCTCACTGAAACGGAGGCGTACCCTGGGTCTGAATGAGTTCATGGCAGAACAGGAGGCACGCAAGACTGCAAGGGTCCGAACACGCCCATCTTCGGGTCGCAAGTTGGGTATGTGTTTTGGGTTTCGTGCCTTCTCCTTCGCTGGCTCAGCCCTTCTACCTAGGACACCCCGTGTTTCCAGAGGTGGAGGTGTCCGCGAATACCTCACAAGCAGCTCCACCGCGATCTGCCAAGTTGGCATCAACCTTGAGGCTTACCCAGACATCCCCTCCTCGTCCCCTTTTCAGGTCAGGTTCTGGAGCTTCCTCGCTGCCCGCTTCAACTTGCTCGTCCAGTTTAGCGTCGCAAGCAGCCATGCCCAACCCTCCCATGTCCGTGTCGGCATGTGAAGCTTCATATTCATCTACTTCAACAGCAGCGGCTCCGACGACAAATGTCCTCAAAAACTTTGTCCTACCTACGTGGGCTCGTACTAGTACCGCGATGCTTCCACGACTGTCCGAAGAAGCACTGGCCCGGCTACGGGCGGAGCAAGAAGCCAAGAAGGCACAAGTGTCATTGAGGCGGCGGGAAGCTGCGAAAGCGAAACGCAAACAACTCCGTGGTACAGAGCATCCTTCTAAAGAATCCTCTGACGAAGACGAAGAAGCTGTCGCGAATGATCCAAATCCACCCATACCATATCCATCGTCCAGTGTTGCGCGGTGCGCCCCCTTACCACCACTTCCATTGCCTTCTCTGCCAGTATTCGCCTCTGATGCGGTGGAACCCATACCGTCGTCCCCGCCTCTGTCACATCGGCAACTCTCGCCCCCCGTGGTTCCGAGCACACCACCAAGGAAACCTGCCTCCCCGGAATCAGCGCCTTGTCGTACGCCCAGCAAGTCTGACTCTTGCTCGCTGTTCACGCCATCCGGCCAAGGAGCGAGCTCGCTATTCACCCCCAGCACCCCCAGTGTCACTCCATCTCTCACCCGCGTTGCGTTTACGCCGCGTTCTCCCACCGTACATCACCGTTCTAGTGCGAAGAATTCGCCTCGGAAAAGCGTACCGCAGACGCTGTGGACACCGAAGCGCAATACCGCCAATCATCAGACGCCTAGGAGTTCGCGCAATGGTAGAAATCCGCCGTTCGTGTCGCCCAAGTCGGCCATGCGTACGCCTCAGACACAGACGGGGATGGGGACGAGGGCGTTTTTATTGCCTCCGCCCTCGCCCTGCAATTTGCGGGCGCCGCTCCTACAGAGCCAGGTACGTTCCGAGGTGTCGGGAAGCCCAACTCCGCTCGTTCCCAAGAGTTCTGGGATCACCGGGAAGGAATCTCCCTCGGACAAGCAAAACGTCGAACGGCACAAGGGTTCGAAGGAAGAACATGTGCTTGGCTGCAAACTGGACGAAGCGCTTATTAGGGAGGACAGATCAATTCCTCCAGCACTATGTAGTCCCACTTGCCCAACCGTAGATGGTCAGGGAACAAGCGAACTGCGCGATATCACCTTCAACGGCGACGCTCCCCAAGCAGAAGAGGAATTTGCCTCCAGTCCCCTCCCACCTTCTTCACCTCTCCCAGCCAGTCCGTTCTCGAGCCCCGCAAAGCACAACGACCGCAGTTTCGATACTCAGACCATAAACAACCTCGCAGTTCCAGATTCCGACATTCTTCCACATTCTGCGAGCGACTCTGATAGACCCCAGGCAGCACCCAATGCAACTTGGCTCTCTGACGATGTATGTACGGCATCGTGGTTTACTGACTCGGAAGTCAGCGCGTGGCTCACCGAGACGGACACATGGCTGACTGATACGGAAGGAGGACCACTCCTAGCCGATTCGGATGGCGCCTGGCTGTCCGATTCAGACGCCGTCTTTGGGGACATGTCGTCGCTTCCACCGTCCTCTGCTTCGAACTGGCTCTCCGATGACGCAGACGTCGACACCGACGGCGAAGTTGGGACGATGGAAGGACGGGCCGGTGGATTTGACACCGCTGCTTTCGAAAGTGCCTTTGCGGCCCTCGTGGAACGCGAAGGACGGAGCGTCGAAGGGGGTGGCAGTGGCACCAAGGTAGTCGAATCAGAATTTTGGGAATCCATGTTGAGAAGGAGCGCGTTGGACGACGGGGGTATGGCGAGTGGTGACTCTGCCATCGAGGAAAAGGTTGCGCAAGACATTCAAGAGTTGCTGGCCGGTTTGGGTGGTACTTGATATACTATGGATGACGAATACCTCGGAAGTAGTATAACACGGGCCTGTCTCGTCGTAACCAGTAGCAATAATATGTAACACTAGACCCACTTTACTAGGCAACTTCATCGGGAGGTGATCAACTGATCGGGAAACCGGAAGAATAGAATAAAGGACTAATTGTTGGCGCTCGCGGTGGTCCGCGTTCTTCGGACCTTCTGGAACGCCTCGCTTGCCAATGTTTAAACTGCCTCGCGCTTGGCCCGTCGTTCTTCCCCCAGCATCATGATCTCGTCCACGGAGATGACCTTGAACGGCCACGTCAGCCAGTTTCCACCAGATCGCATGATCGAGACCCCCATATCGTCCAGTAGCTCGTCAATTGCTTGTGGCCACCTTACGTGTGAGTCCAGTCAAGGTAACAAAGAGATCGATAAAGCCATTGACACGCACGACAGGAATGCCAGCCCACTGCTGTAGCTCTCGTTCACCCACATCAACATCTCTGGGTATCGCTTCCTCATCCAGGCGGCTTTCCGCTCTGCCTCCGCCAGCGCCTGTTCAACTGTAGAGGGTAAATGCATCTTGTCCCCAAGAAAGTACGACGATATCCAGTGCGCGGTCACTTCGAACCCATATCCATTGTTCGTAGTAAACTTTGAAATTATGAGAACGGTGTCGAGATACTTGCCAGCAATGATGTCGCTCACCACAGCACCATTAATGGCGAAGTCTCGTTTCATGATGTTCTTTGCTGGAACGAGGCCACGATAGATCGACGATGCCCATGCGGCGCTCTGTGGATGGATAACTGGCGGTGAGGCAAGCGTCTTGTAATGTCCCCATTCGTCGGCGCTCTGTGAAGGAGGGTGCCTTCCTATCCCAAGCTCTTCGATCGTCTTCTCTGAATTAGTCATGAGCGTTCAGAGGTATGGAGATATTTAATAACGTATCAATAACCAACCAGTGAAGATGCCCGCCCAGGACGAGGAAAACCCAGTGGCAAGAATTATAGCATTTGCTCGAAGCGTCTGCCCGTCCCGCAATACTACGGACTCCCTGTTTGAAGCGTAACCTTCTGCCCTGGTTGGAGCGACAAGCTTTATCCTTCCTTGATCGACGAGTGTGTGAAAACCTTCCTTTCTCCCGGTCCCTTCGTCGTTGGTACGAATACCCCAGAACATTGAGTGTGCGTTTCGCAGAGGGGAATCCTTCGGAATGTTAAGCGTATCGAACTATATATCGTTAATGTCATACCAATGAAACGTAGTGTCAAGCCACATACAGAACTCCATGTTAAAAAGTTCCAGAAACTGCGTGTTATCATGCTGCCGAGCGTGGTAGTGTGCAAGAAGCGTCTAATCGATGGTTACTGGTGACCGATATTCACTACACTACGGTAAAACTTACTCGAGACGGGTTCGTAGCTCGATATGTGGTGAGAGCACTGCAAGGAATCTTATAGTCGTTTTGTAAGACAACTGCAACTTAGGGAGACCCAAAACATACCTGCTCTTCCTGATCCAGTCAGGAAGTTGGACCGGGGATGCTAATACCCCGTCTGCCTTTTCAAAAACGACCGCCACCTTGATTCCATGACGAGCCAAATGAGAGGAAATGCTGAGCAACTAGTTGTAAGACTAGGACAACGACAGACTGGCAACTGTACTCACTCCTGCGAAGATTTCCCTCCCCCGACCACAACAACCGAGTAATCTGGATTCATTTGAGCCTCGCCCAAAATGTGATCGACGCGTGATGCGAATTCAGATGAGTGTACGACTGGCCCGCGGAAGCCGGCTTGTTCCGCAGACTTTGCTGACAACGTCTCAGGAACATTAGCTTTACTGCATCCCTATGCTTAAGGAGGTTAGTAGAATGGCAAAGTGAGGTCCAGAAGCACTGACCCCAGTACACAAAACGATGCGAGCATAGTTCAAAACTCCCTTGTTGCCCGTCTTGAGATCAAGAACTTCGACCTCCCAACCTGCGCCGTCCCTTCCACGTCGAATGTCCAGAATCTCTGTCTCGAATCGAATTTTTCCGGAAAGAAACGTATCCGCAAACTTTTCCATGTAAGCTGTCATATCGTCGCCAGAAAGGCGATTCCCTGTCTTTTCCTTGTGCATAGGAGGTGGCATTGCTAAGGGGGAGAACCCGAATTCCCCGTGCACGCTAGAATACCACGACTGTGTCAGACACCACGGAAAAAGAGGGTTTCATGAAACTCACCTGTTAATAAAAATACCGGGATAAACACGTTCTTTGGCCCACACGCCTCCAGCAGACTTGTCGCGCGTTAAGAGCTGCACGTTCTGAAACCCATCGTGCAGGAGCGTGTAGCCAGTGATCAATCCAGCTGCGCCAGCACCTATGATACCAACACTCTGTTGGCGGACGGATTCGGTTGTCTTTACCATTACTGAGAAAAGTGGAAGTGAATAACAAATGGAGTGGGATTTCTAGACTCACTAATACCAATCCTATATATAGCCTCAGGCCCAGAAGCGCTGGAGAAGGTATCCAACTGGGCCAGAACGGTCATTAGATATCTATGTGGGCAGTAATTATTTATATCGGTCAGCATTGTGTAATGGTGAATCATTATCACACGACTCACATGAAGAAGCTCAAGACAACATGTCAGTTCTCAACAGGAAGACTGAAATTCGACTTCAAGATCATCATCAACAAAGGCAGCCAAGTACTAGTGCAAGACGCCTAGCCGGAGTGGTAGGCCAACAGATTAAGACATGGCTTACTAGGCCCTGCTGCGAGCGGGCACTGTCACACCTGCCTGGCTCGGGTGACGCTGACGAATTGTTATCGGCTTGAGCATGCTTTCCTTTGGATCTGCATGACAGCAATGCGGTTGAGTATTCGGCCAGGTATAATAATATCAGGTAAGACTTGATGGGCAGTGTCAGCATTGAGATAGAGCGGAACACACTGTTGCAGCGCATGGCGGTCGAGTTTCCAGGGCATTTCAGGCAAAATGCTGCCAGCAGTGGGCGATGCGCGGCCCGCAAGGTCGTTGTGAGCTCGGAAGGGCTTGGCGGCTTCAGTATTGTGTACGATCGTGCGTCGTGTTTAGCCTGGTGCACCAATTTCAACCGTACTCAGGGGGTCCCGCCTCGCGATTTGAAACTCAGATGGGTTTTCAAAGCTCAAAATGGGCGGGCCGACGGAATCAATGTTTAAGACTTTCCCAGTTCGCTGCTCCTCGTCGCAGATAGGCATTGCGAAATCTTCGCTGAATCGATCACCAATGGTGCCTACCTGTGCAGGTAGGGTGCATAGGTGCTCAGGCAATGCCTTGACACTACATATTGCAACAAACCTGCCGAGCAACCTAACTCAATTGCACAAGATCTAATATACACTCTGGAGGTTCCCCGGTTTTCTTTTCGTAATATTTCTGTCACTCTCTCTTAGCTTCTTCATCACCAGTATCTGACATTGATTCCGCAGGCGGGGGTATTGGCGTCAGATTGACAATGCTGTGTTCGTGCCTACTCGCCCTGCGCAAACGTAGCGGCTACGAGGAGTGGAAGGATCAACGTTACGTCAGCAAAAACCTTGGGATCAGTACTTGTGTCAGCGTGGATGAAAGGACACGTCGAAGAAAACCGTACCTTGACTGATTCAGCATCAGCGCGAATTTTTCCCCATGAAACCGCTTCGTCTGGTCGGGCGCCAGCATCAGACCCGTCGAATTCTTGTCCTGTGTTCTGGATTGCGTGATCAGTAGGAAGTCAGGACAAGGACAAAATAAGAAAGTTCTAACGATGAAAACTGAGTAGTCAGCCCCACCCCTCTGTAAAATAGGACACCTCAATATATATACCCCGCTAACAGCAAGAATTACTTACGACCATCATAGCGTTCGCGATCTGGTGTTTACACACTCCACCACCAAGGATGATCATTCCCGCTTTAATCGAGTTGCGGGATAGTTCATTTAAGGCGCGAATATCACGCGCGATATCGATAATTAACCCTGGGTTTCGGAAGGAATGGAAATAAACGTTGTCTCCTATGGAACCGTCGGTAATGGCTGGGCAAAATACTGGGATGTTATTCTGGATGAATGTGCATCAGCCTAATTCGGAGATCGCGCCCGCGGGAGTGAGCGTGCATCATGCTTACTCTGTAAGCCCAATAATACACAGATTCCTCATTGTTGATCTCCTTTCCCAGGCGGTGGATCATAGTGCTCGGTGTCCACACTTGACCAGAAGCCTTTTGCTCCTCCAACATGGCATCCAGAATGGGATTCATCCAATTCTCGAATTTGCAGTAATTGTCGTTGGGCACAACGAGGTTTCCGATGCGATTTATACCTCTGTTTCGAAGATCCGCCCCACTCAGGTGGAAGTCGCCCAGGTAGGTTTTGCCGAGGCACTTGATAAAGTCCTCTTCAATCCCCCCCGCAGTCGTCACGAGCACTGAGACATGTTTGTGCTTTACCAGGTAAAGCAGGACCTCGCGCAGACCGGAGGAGATGAGGTTTGATGTGAAACCAAGGAAGATGTCACAGCGTGTTTGAGCTCTGACTTGAAGGTCAGCTTCCCCCGTTCTATTGGGCGCGACAAGCTCCTCGGAGGCACGCCATTTTCGCTGAGCAGAGAATAATAAATGATGGCCTTTGAAGTACACGCATAGAAAACAGACACACCATGCGATTGACGATATCAATAGCTCTTCCGAAGCTGGTAGCTTGGAACCCGATCCTCTCGTAACTACGAAGAAGATCCAGGAGTGACAAGTTACTGTCAAAGTCTGGTCCTTTCACCGAGATTGCAGTATCCGGAATAGATTCGGACGGTTTGAGCAAAGCGGCTGCAACATTTTCAGGGATCTGAGAAGACATGTTGTAGTGTCGCAAGAACAAAGTAAGAGACGATGGCCTGTGGGATCAGGGCTTCAGTGAAGAGACGAGGGTTTTAATCCCCTTCCTATATGTGAGATCGGACGCAGATGGGTTTGGATGCACCTAAGTGTGGGAATTAAGGTATGTACTTCTTTCCTCGGGTCGGGGGAGTGAGGATAGCGCTACTCGGCTGCCCTGTCTTTCTTGTTATAGTCGCCTATACGGCAGAGTGGAGTTCATGCCTACAATGAATGAGGGAAATCCGTATTTAAATTCATCTGACTTACATGTGAACGTCCAGTTATACTAGTGCCTATCTGAGACGGCAGATTAGGCGACTGCATATCACGATGAAAGCCGTCGATTGGTGATTGAATCAAGGGTCTCCTATTCAGACACGAGACATCCTGATATATCAAGGTTGCACGTCTCACATGGCGGTCAGAACTACTCGGAGTTCTACGCAGCGCTCCTTTGAGCAAACCTTCGACTTCTAACGGTATTTCGAGCCTATAAGTCGATGTCTTATACGGCATTCGGGTGTGTCGTTGTCGTTTCTGTGTTGTCCGTCCCCGAGGGAGAGGGATATCGTTCGGAACTGCCACACCGAGCTAGGAGGGTCGTGATGCATAGAACGTCCTCTGCAATGAAAGCAAGTAGCACCACACTGGTTGGAACCCAAGGCCTGAGATTCACGTTGTGTGGCGCTGGACGGTGAGAGCAGAAATGGAAACTGTTGCACTATCATTGAATTTACCAGATTAGCACACGCGCAGATATCGCTAGTCGTTTGGGTCTCACCTTCGGAAACCTCCGGGATGTGAACTTCAGAATTCAGGCGTTACTTTGGCACTTGTCAGCGCCGAGTGTCCTAAAACGTCTGGTCACGATGCATATAGGAACAATGCAACCATTCGATTTGGTTACACTTGACGCCTTGAACCAGGCCGTGGCACTAATGATTCATGAAACATCTGGTCCGGGCGGCCTCGCGTGACCATATCTAGTGACGGCATCGTAAGTAATCCCTTCCGCCACCGATAGCGGCCGCATCTCACAAACAAAGCGGCGACGCCTTAAGATCAACCTATGAAATTTTGGTGTACATACCACAATCATTGTCGACCAGTCTAGGTGCAGTGACGAATTCTGATCATGAGTGAGGGATGTTTGGCCAGAGTTCCTGCCTTGGTTCGGATCATGTACTGAGCGCCTCCCAACTTGCGCATTACTATCTCCGTCACATCAACAGTTCTCCCGCTTTCCATAGGATAGGAAGCATATTACGTTCCAATTACCGCACCCGACCCAGCAGCTACGAATCCAAAGCGGAATTGAACAAGGTTCGTCCGTTTTTCGCTTTCTGCCACCCTCACCTATTGATCATCACCCGAGAAGAATGAACCCCGTTGATCCAGACGTCTCGTACCATGTGGAGGGATGCTCTATGGAGTCTCCAGGCCAATCTTGATGAACTACCCGCATCTTCTGCGCGATGGTAGACTGTGTCTCTAGACTCTGAAAGACAGTTATGGTCCTGGGCGCTGGGCGCCGAGGCCCTAGTGTAGTTATCGCGGAAAATGTGTATTCTAGAACAAGAGAAGCGATCTAAAGGATGGCCCAGTCAATGGGGTCAGTCATAATTATCGGTAGATAGAAGTATGCCGGGTGTTCACACTGGCATCCGTGCCAACTTTAGTGCTATCAAGATCCAAGTCTCAAAGCGAGGGCAGCCGCGTTAGCATGTGGAAGATCAATATATGTATCACTGGGTCGACATGCTCCCCCGGGGGTGAATGCGTGTCAGACTCTGAGAACCATCGCTGCACAGCGCATATCTGAGGGATTATATGAGAAACGACATTCTCCACAACGTTCGGTGAGGCGGCTCCATGTTGTCCTGTAGCCAGTGCAGCCTCCATAGACCGACTGAACTGAGAGCCTCAAATCTGAGCCCGTTTATATACTAATCGACGGCGTTGGGAACGTCCTGGTGCAGAGCCGGAGTCGTAGAATAGATACGCTATTTGACGAAATATATGCTACTTCGGACGTACCTGAGCTGACCACTCCCAGCTTTCCAAGGTGAACTAGGGCGGTTCGTGGGACGTGACCCCATAGGTTTCGCCGCTGGGTGGCCAGTGGAATTGCATTGCGGGACATGTGTGCACCTTTTGGCACGGGAGTTTTGGACCCGCGTGAGAACCGACTCGCGTGATAGCCTCATGGTTTGTGAACGAGTCGGAGCAACACAAGACACGGGGCAGTAGCGAGCTCATCGTCTTCGACGACATTCAACCATGAAACGAAACCAATCATCGCGGCCGTCGTCACCGACGCCGACCACATTCTCTGGAATTTCCAACTACCGCACGGAGTCGTACCGTCCTGTCAAGGATCAGGGATCCATGCCAGCAATGCCCTCGTTCGACCCCAAGGTTGTTGCGAGGACTCATTACAACGAGCTCCAGCAATATCTCGTATCTTACCTCGCCAAATGTCCGTACGACTCACTCACGATCATGGTATCTCGAAACTTAACGCCGATCTTGTAGCACCGGCGAATTCTCGCTCGACTGCGCGACAAAAACTCACCCGGCTCACCAAGCAGCAATTTCAGGAGCTTTCCACTGATGTATACGACGAACTCATTCGCCGGACGACGAACACACCAGAGAAGAACGAAAGTGCGTGTAATTGGTGGACACTATGATCTGACAACACATCCATTCTCGAACTCAGTACCCTGTCTACCTGCGCGCGACGAGTTTCATCCAAAGAGGAACCAGGCCCGACAGAAACTTGCCACACTCCCGACCGCTCGATTCGAAGATTTATCATCTGATGTTTATTTCGAGCTATCGAGACGTTACCCAGAGTTCAAAGAGGAGGTCATTAAGGTTTCCTGCTCACATCGCTTAGCTGATTTACTGAACACTCGTCTAATAGAATGAAGTCGGGACAGCTGGCGTCGGTTCTCCGGGATCAGCTTACGACGATATGCCTTCACCCGAATTTCACGCCTCGCCTCGGTTGGATGCTCCTACCCTCCCCCCAGGTCCTCGGATAGCACGTATCTCTGAAGAGAGAGGAGTGGATAGTGGATACGGATCTCACACGTTAGGCCGGCGCCCTTCGGAAGACGGATTTGGGAGACACCGACCGAGCGATGATGAAGCACCACCTAGACGTAGTGAAGACACCTACGGATCAGATACCAATCCTTATGGACTGGGTTCTCGAAAAAAGCCGTCTCAAGACATGGCACGTGGGCAAATTCCAGACTTTAGTCGCCGGCCGAGCGCATCAGCCAGCATTCATAGTGACTCGACGGGCACAACAAACGCTCAGAGTGCGACCGCAACGAGTGGCATGGTCATCCCGAACAAGAGCACAATCGCAGAAGAGGATATTGAGGTACCGTATGGGCACGAAGAGGGGCGAGACAGCTCAGTTATGGCCGTTGGTGACCGTGGCAGAGACGGAGACGGAGATGCCTACGGGGCGATAGATGAAGAACGTGAGCACGAGGGTCCTTCCGTGGGCGGCTTGAGCGCACTAGGCGCGCGGCTAAGGGGTCAAGTCTCACGAGATGCCCTGGACGATGAGGAAGGGGGCGGGGCAAGGAGTGGGGACGATTACTTTGATAAGGTCTCACTTGGACGGACGTCTGTGACATCTGATCGGTCGGCTGGTGTGGTAAGGAGCATAGGTGGGCGAGTTAGTGTGGGCGAAGAAGATCACGAGCGGTTGAGACGGGAGTATGAATTCAAGATCGCAACGATGCAAGGCAGGATCGTGACACTGGAACGAGAGCTCACAAATGGAGAACAACGAGAAAAGGAGTTGCGGGAAGGCCATCAGCGGATCAGACTACTGGAGGAAGAAATTGATGGTTTCCGCAAGGTGTGTTGGGAATGTAACTGAACCCCACTTTATGTTGACTATCTGTGTAGCGTGCTGAAGAACACGGGTCTGCAATGAGAGTACTGCAGAAAGAGCTCGACGAACTTCGTGACCTGCGAGCTAGAGAGAAAGAAAGGGAAATGAAGCGGGCCCAAAACGATGAGGAGGAGCTCCAGATACTCCGAGACCGCCTTGAACGCCTCGAGGATGAGCGTGGAAGTGGTTTGTCACGGGTTTGTCCTTTCAGACTAGTGCTATCTTCTGTCTGACTTTTATGTAAATAGGGCGACAGTGAAATGATTGAACAACTTCGTTCGGATATGGAGGGTTTGATAACTGAATTGGCGGATCTAGGCCGTCGGAACGACGAGTTGATGACTGCGAAAGATGCAGACCTCGCAGTCATTCGCGATCTGGATAATCAGCTTAAAGAATACAAACGCAAGTACGAGCTGGCAAAGACCGAGCTGAGGAGTGTTAAAGGTGAGCCCTCTTTCTTTATCTTATCTGCGCCGATTCTAAACACCTTTCTTTTAATTCTTAGCTACTTCCCAGTTGTATACGCAAGCTCCCAAGATGGACGATCAGATGCCCATGGCTTCGGATGGTGGGCTGGTCGACATACATGTCACTGCCTTTGTATCGGGAACCGACAGCCTCCTGGCAGCAGGACGGACAAATGCACCGACACGCGTCCTCATGCCTATGAAAGCTGTCGTAAACTCTACCTCGGCGATAATAGAAGATGTTCGAGCATACGAGTTGCGACCTACGCGTGTCAATATCGACATTGATCATCTCCGCTCTCTTCGTGAACGTCTCGAAGCAACCCTTTCGAACCTCGTGGTCGCAACCAAAACGCACGCTGTCAGCTCTGGGATGTCGCCCGTCAGCCTCCTTGATGCTGCTGCAAGCCACGTCTCTATGACGGTCACAGAGATCTCTAGGATCATCTGCATCCGGAAGGCCACACGAGCCGAACAGGAGGAATTCTCGGTTCCCCAGCTGGGTTCACAGTCTACGCCATCCCTTCGCTCCCTCGAAGAGCTGCGCTCTGGACACGAACGCAACTCTTCCGCTGCGAGCTCAAGGCGTGGAGAAGGGGGATCGCTGGCTGCTAGATTCATGGACCGACGAGGGGCGTCGTCTTCTGAGCCATCGAGTTCTAGCACGAACTCGCCGCCTCCTATATTCGACAAGTCCCCCATTCCCGGCAGTGGAGTCATCAGCGATGACTCGGCACCACCGGAAGATGCGTGGTCCGAACTCAAGGTACGTTTGAAGTTATCGTTCAGGGCTGTTGCTGATACTTCCTGCCACGCCTAATCGTGTAGCCCTATCTCGAAGCCCAGACCGAATCCATCGTATACGCCATCCAGAGTGTACTCTCTGGCGTACGGACTCCGATACCGGCACCGACTCTCAACGAGAACCTGACACAGATTATCACGATCGTCTCCAGCATCGTTGCCGTCTGCAGCGGCAACCTACCACCCGTTTCCGCGCCACAGGGCGCCGAGATCTTGGAGCAACTTTCTGATCATGCCAAGAAGCTCCAGGACGTGCAGGCACTACCGGAAGTGACGAAAGAATCGAGGCAGATCATGGCCAAATCCAGTTTTGCCATCGCCAACGCGATGAAGGGGTTGATGAAGCTCGGGGAGCGGTAGGTTGGGTGTCTTGCGACTATGGTTGTTTCTCTTCTCCTCATCTCGTTTTCGTTTTGTTTTGCGTTCACACCCACCATGCAGCGCGTGCGCCGAACTACATTGTCGTATGTCAGTAATATCCTAGTATTTTGCTGAAGCCCTTGTGTTATGTTATACCCATCCACTTGTTACAACACCATCAAATGACATGTCGTTTTCGGGAGTGTTCGGATATGGTCCGAGCCAGAAGACGGTGTGGTATCCCGACACGCGTGGGCAACCACGGAAAACAGCTTGGATTACTTAGAGTAATACACTCTGGACATCGCCAAAATTAGGTTCACCTCGTGCCGTTATTTGCAACCACAGACACAAATCACTTTTCGACTGGACGGGTGCATTTGGAGCTCCTCGTTCAATACATCTCCACATCCCAACGCTCGAGCGTCTTATTTTCTTCTTCACATAACGCCTCAAATGCCTGAAGGATGTCTGCCTCCTCGGTGCGCTCTGCTCCGACAGCGCAACGAATACAAATCATCCCATTCAGATCTGTCTGTGTAAATGCGACGTCGTGCCGCGCAGACAACCGTGTGTAGAATGCCCGATTGAGGGCGTTGAGTTGTTCTGGTTTAAGGGACCGTCCCGAGATTTCAAGCCGGAACACACTCAGGGAGAGACAAGGCGGCGTGACGAGCCGAAAGTGGGCGGACTGCTTGATCAGCGAGACAAAGGTGTCACTACGTTGGATTGTCTGCTTAGGCACACATGTTATGAGATGACAGATGACAGAGCAATCGAAACATGCATCGGTGAGCCGAAGAAAATGAGTAGATGACGAAGAGAGACTCGCCTGGCGGATATACCGTTGGAAACCTTGCACCCCGTAAGACCTCAAGACAAACCACAACTTGAGGGCGCGGAACCGCCTTCCGAGGCCTAAGTGCCAGTTGCGGTAGTCAATCACGGTACCTGATCAACAAGATGAATAGATGGATGACATCGAGACCGTCGCGAGGGGAGCTATTGCAGAAACGTGAACGTACCTGCATCACCGTGTTTCGATCGCAAATACTCGGGCGTCACGTCCAACGCGTCTGTCAAGTTTTTACGTTCCCGTACCCATAGCGCAGAACAGTCAAAGGTGACGAGCCCCCACTAGAGGCGTTGTTTGGTGTTAGGATTCATTTGCAAAGCACAATATAACATACCTTGTGAAAGTTTGTGCAGAACGAGTCTGCGTACTTGTTGATGTCATTCAGCAAGCAGAGATCCCTGTATTCCGGACACGCCATGGATACTCCGGCCCATGCAGCATCTACGTGGAGCCACAAGGAAGGCGTGGCGGTGACTGACCCACCCCCGCGACGTCTCACGGTAAATCCTTTCTTCATAATATGACGATGACTTACCGATACCGCCGAACTCCCTGAGATGATCAATAGCACCCGAGGAGGTGGTACCAACTGTGGCGACTACAATGTCCTAGTCAGGAATGAGCCAGACAGGATCCGAATGAGAGAGCGCATACTGAGAATGAATGGGTATACGCCAGCTTTGGCGTCTTCCTCCAACGCACGTTTAAGGGTCGCACCACGAAGGGCGTAGTTGTCCTCCGCCGTGACCTCGAGTGCACGTACATTCAAACCTAATATCAGGCCTGCCTTTTTCCCCACCGAATGTGTTTGAGTCGTCGTATACAGCACCAGTTTCCCGGTAGGTATATCAGGGTGCTGGCGCATGTACCAAGATCGTGCAGCGACAGTGGCAACCAGCGCCGAATCGGATGCAGTCGTCTAAGTACATACAGGACGGCAGGTGAGATCGAAAAGAAACGATAAAAAACAGGAACGTCGATGTCTACCTGGATGACACCCCCTCCAATGCCGGAAGTATTGTAAAACGCAGCATCGAGACCAAGCATCCCAGCCGCCCAGTCCATCACCACTGCCTCAAGCTCCGTACATGCTGGGCTGGCGGACCACTGGCAGTCATGGCCCGGGAGGGTGGGATAACAATATCAAACGAAGATAAGGGTGATGGTGAGCACAGACGAGTGTGGACGACACGAGAGGATGGGGGGCCCACATTGAATCCAGGATTGGGTCCAATACTATTTGCGTAGAGATCCCCGAGGATGGCTGCAAATGTGCAGGCAGTGGGAAAATAGGCGAAAAAGCGTGGGTGTTGCCAGTGCATCAAACCTTTTTTTGAGTTTTTCAGGAGTGTCTCAGCGCTCGAGTTTGGAGGGCGGGAAACGAGCTAGTAACGGGGATACGTACCGGGGACGATGAGTTTGTGGTAGTCTTGCGTGATCTTCTCGAAAGCCTCGCCCGCCTGTGGTGCTATCGCTGTGGGAATCACCGTGACTGTGAGGCTGAGGTACAGATGAGCATGCAAGATTGACGGAGGCGTACAAGGGAGAGCTCGTCTCAGATATCCAGGGTCTACCTGTGGAGCGACAGGCACGTTGCGAAGGGAATAATAGTAGTCACATATGTGATCTATCGCCTGATAGCCCGCACGGCGAAACCTTATACGTCTAGGTCA
Source organism: Hortiboletus flavorubellus (assembly GCA_038093115.1). Taxonomy (NCBI): domain Eukaryota; kingdom Fungi; phylum Basidiomycota; class Agaricomycetes; order Boletales; family Boletaceae; genus Hortiboletus; species Hortiboletus flavorubellus. The sequence goes on from JBBPRR010000118.1 coordinate 20,125, forward strand.
GCAACTATGCAGAAAAGTATACTGGCGCCCAATCGAACAAAGAATTTCACTGACTCTTCGATGTCCATGTTCACAGTGCGAGAATTCCAGAAGGCTCGATTATATCAGTGTTAGAGTCACTGTTTAACTGTCTGAATGTTACTTTCTTTCCATCCAACGTCTGTTGAAGTCGTGGGTGGGAATGGAGTAGACGCAAAGCTTATGGTCCTATGCATTGACTTTATCATGATGATGGTGGTGGCACTGTTACTTACCTAAAGCGTCGGACTCCTTCCGACTCTTCGGTGTTTCGATCGCCGCCTAGTATACGGAATCGATGGACCACCACTCGGGGAGAGTCCAACTGTCCCCTACGAACGCAACAAATATTGTCGAAGTGGCATTTTGAACCTGTCTTCAATTTATCTTGTATTCCATACATCCCCCGTCAATACACTTTGATTCCTCGCATCCATGTGCATCTATGTAGGTATACCACAAGACGTAGGCACAAAATGAGTGGTATTCACCAGTGAGCAGGGGGATTCCCGTGTTTCCCAAATTTCAAAATATGTTCTTTGCTAACTGGGCAACGTGGGTGCACGGAGGAACGGATGTACGAGATCCATCGGACCCGAAGGGTATCACTCATCGAATTCCAGTCAGCTGATGAAATATCCATCGACCGAAGCTACGGTTGAGAGAGAGCAGAACGACTGGATAGCAAGAGAGTGAGACTGTCCTATGTGAATAAGAGTACATAGAAAAGAGGGCACCGTGCTTGCCTCCAGACGCGTATACACGAGACTGGAAGAAAAGCGTCGGGCGGTGTGTGCCAGTCAACACCGCGCGGTGTCCAATAAGTTAACCTTAAAAGTGCATAACGTACAGTGCAGTAACGACATACTAGCACAGTGGGTCGCTTCAAGTTTCTAACAGAGGTATGATTTACTTGAAAAAAAGTCATGGCCAACTTTCCTGAACGTGAACAAGTTGGTACCGGGTATTGGGCGCGTAACGCCAAGGGTTCCGAGAGTTTGAGCAGACTCTAGACTGCCCTCGCAACCTCTGTGTCAGCGTCGAACGCCGAGGAAGAATCGTCAGGGTCATAACCAGCTTCTGAATTAAGAACCTTCATGGGCACCGTGGCCGAAGTACGTCGCGGGTCGAGATCAGTGGTCACAGTGGTCACAATCTCGACCTGCCAAATTCACGTCAAAATCAGTTGCTTCGGAAAAACCTGCTGGTGCCTAAGCAATACCTGTGTGAGAGTTCTTACTGTGCAATCACCGCCAGCCCCGTTTCCGAATAGAACGTTGTCCCGCATTGTTGAGGTGGCCTTCCACCCTCCGCGTGCGTTTAGCGAGGACAGGAGCGTGTTTGTATATAATTTCGGCAAGGCCAAGTCTGTGATGAAGTTCCTAGAGGAAGACAAGAAAGAGCATTAGGTACTGCGCCCCCAGTCACCTCCTATGAAATCACGTGCTCACCACGTCTGACCCTAGACACCAAAGATTTAGATGTACACTTTTCGAGGAACGTTTTCCTTACCTTGAGTGTCAAGAATAACGCTACGTCGACCGTGGCTGCCATGGCCGTAATCAAGCCAGTCTGCACAGTCACTGTATTGTGTCGGGTCATTCGAAGTTTTTTTCACCTAACATGGAATACACTCACGCCGGATAATCCTGTTAATGATATCATCTGTAGCGGCGAAGCCTGTGCGTTTTTGCAACTAGCTAGACTTGAGGGCGAAACCCATAATAACGTCTATAGTGCTCACCAAGCTATACACCAGCGATGCTGTAATAATGATATCTGTGATGGCGGAAGCTGCCAACCAGGTGACGACAGCACCAGAAGTTGTGGAGACCCGATCGTATTGCGAGTTGATGAGGGTGATCAAAGTCGTGGTTGCGACGCCACCACCTACAGTGAAGCTAAGTTGACAACTGATTATGAAAAGTGGAATCTGACTTACCGAACGAGGCGATGGCAAAAAAGCTGATGATAGCAGGCAAGATGTTCGACCTACTCATGACCCTTACACGCCATGCGATATATAGTTGCACTGGTAAAGAGATTATCACCTGTGGATGAGTATGTTAGTTTAAAACCAATGTAATTTATTCCTTAGACCAACCGTCGTCACGGGACCTTCGGACGTCCGGTCAATAAACTCCGTCCTACAGAATTTGAGTTCGCTCACAAGTCAATATCACTGAATCTTCTAGTGAGCTCAAATGAGGGTCAATGATAGGACTGATTCTTACTCGTAGGTGCAGTTGTAAGCACCCGCAGAGTACCTATGCAGCCCACTGTTAGAATCACGCTCATCTACCTCAAGAAAAATGGATACCGTAGCGAATGATAAGAGGCTCGTAGACCAAGCCGAAGTTAAACCCCGTGTTTAATGTCTCGCAAAACAGTAAGTAGAACACCTTTTCCGATCGAAAATTGGGCTCATATCGAGTGACTCCGGATGAAATAACTCACAAACATTTTCATCCACCGTGTATCACTACAGTTTCGCCGACTGGTTAGCCTTGGGAGTAAGGACCCAGACTATTTCTCACCCCTTGAACGTCTGGAAATATATAAGAGCCTGTCATGAATGATAGACCTTTAGCAAATCTCTCGCTCGATTTGAACAGACTTCGTACTTGTACAACCGTTGCCTGCAAGCTCTCATTTCAGCACTATATCCAAGGACGAATGCAAAGTTCTGTGTGCTTACGCCATACAGTATAGCGTTCAAAAATGCGCCAATAAACATGGGCCCGTATCTAAAACGAAAGGGATAAGGGACAGTCAAAAAAACAGTGGTTTGGCGACCGCGACTCACATTGAACTGGCAGGGTTATCCATGTTGGAGAAAGACTCGAGGAACCCGCATGTGCTCCCGCATGAGGCAATTACTTATACTACGGTCCCACGTAGATATGGCACCCACATGCTAACCCCGGGTGCACCTGAGCTGAGGTGCCATCTTGCTTCGGCTAGTACCCGCCATCTTGGGGTTCCGAGTTTCAAAAATTGTAAACAGGGTGGTGTGAACTTGAATGGACTGCTCCACTGTTGGCAGTATCGCAGCGGCGCGACCCATCGTGGTCGAGCGGACATGCTGGTGTTCACCATCGCATTATGGACCCAAGTGAGCAGTTAGAAAATTTAGAGATAAACCGCAGTACCCACCGGATTGAGCAGGTGAGGAGCGTGAGCTCCGCTGGATTAATTTTTATACTACTTACTATGTGAATGCGTACGTGCCACGAGCTAGGTGGCCCGCACGTCAACTTGAAAACTAGCCCGCTCGGCCCCGCGGATAGTTCATTGTGGTCTTAGAGGATACGGTTAGCACGCAGGGTGCGGTCCTTTGCTTCTGGCACGAATCGGATCGACACTCCAATTCAGAGCAAAAGGAATATATGTAACTGACATCGACTAATCAATTGGCTCACTTACTATGTAGTATGTACGTCGCTGGCCATAGTTGGTGGTCGTGAATTCGTACAGAAACTCAAAACAGAGGGGCCCGGGGGCAAAGTTGTGAGGCCATGTCAACGAGATACTGCCTCATGCCGCAGGCACAGGAACCGCCACCTCGACTTGACGACGCACAATGGATTGACCAGTTCCTGTCGTCGCTTCCCGATCTATGTTGTTAACCGAGGTCAAATCTTTATCACTGGTGAGCAATCTGACGGCGCGATCCAACGTGAATATGATGCAGGATCTGATTCAAGTCAAATAGGCATACCCGTATTTGGATAAAGTTCGTGATTTCCGCGCCAAGTTTTTCCTCCGTCTCGTGGGGTCGACGCGTGTTTTGATCAATTTCCTTGACATGTATTCCACGAACTGGTGAATATATATCCCGTGCCTCCGATTAAGTTGTGGGCACGGTCCGTCTGTTTTTGCAGTCGTTGAACCTTATAGAAGGGAGGATGAAGGTGCCAGGGGAACAATATGTACGAATTGGTACGATGACACCTACGACAGGATAATTAAGCGTTGACTTGCGTCAGGAGGAACTACAGTTGTACTCACCTGACAGCTATGTGGAGCGACCTTGGCATTGCTTGTGCCAAATTCCAAGTGTTCGATGCCCGTATGCCAAACCTGGCTTAGGTGAGTCGAACCGAGACAATTATATTGTACCCACGATTACACGAAACAAGAACCCATGACCTCAGATAAGACGCACGATGGTGACACGCATGGTGTTGCGAACGAGATTCTGCGTTGCCTTGCTGAAACAGCCATGTCAGATTGCTTGACAAGGCGGTTCTCGCACCCATAACACCTGGGAACGATTACACGAACAATCCCCGGAAAATCCCTCTCCATGCTTTCCTTTTCACGGGCCGACTCACGGGAAGTACCTTGGAAAAGCCAAGGATGCTGGTTTCGAGCTTGCTTCAACCACAGGTGCAGACAAACCGTCGCGGCAAGGTTCAAGTCATTCTCGACGCAGGTGGCACTTTCAAGTCAACGCGATGGAGGGCCGAGACGTCGTGGTCATGACAAGCATACAATTCGTCGGATCGTTCCTGTTATTTTCTTCTTTTCTAGAGAGAGGAGGGCAAAGGGACGGTGAAGTTGCCTTGCAAATCTGCCTGGTAAACACGGACAAACTTGACAAACTTGGGTCCGGCCCGGGTGCGGCGTTGCTGGCAACAGGCTTGGCTAGACGAACGCTTGCACCATAGCACCTTGCTTCCAGCAAGGTAACTCAAGTTTACAGGCGCAAACGATAAGACTCACGGTGTTTGCATACTCCTTTCCATTTGGATTTGAAGTTGAGGTGAGGATGGAGGCGCCTGCAGAACGAAACGACCATACGACCATGACTTGGGGAGTCGAATAGCCTGGCAGACAGGACATACTGGTAAAAACTTGCATTTTGAAACGTGCGTTGCTTCTTTCGAACACGGTTGTCTGGCTTTCCATAAGGGCGCGATGCCTTCTGATCATGGCATAATAAACCCCAGCCGGGCCAGCCCTGAGCATGTCTGGATCTCCGCCGCCCCTTCTATCAAAGTACTACTATGTCCACTGCCAACTTCTCCATCGTCCCAGTCCTCGACTTTACCCTCACCAACGACCGGGCTCATAAGCCCGAGTTCATCGACCAGCTAAGACATGCGCTCGTCAACGTCGGCTTTCTCTACCTGAAGAACCACACTGTCCCACAGAAAGTCATCGATGATGTTATCGGGTACATCCCCCGTCTCTTCGATCTCCCGCAAGACGAAAAGAACAAGATTCCCTTGGTTAATTCCCCGCATTTCTTGGGGTATTCAAAACTTGGCACAGAGTTCACGAAAGGCAATGTAGATTACAAGGAACAGTTTGATTTCGCTACCCCACACGAGACCCAGTGGAGACCCGGCGCTCCGGAATACTTGCGATTGTGGGGACCGTGCCAGGTGTGTAGTCACCTCACGAGCGTTGACGATCCGCGCTCACAACCCGATCCGATACCCTAGTGGCTCGACGAACGGCTTATACCAGGATTCCGACACACCTTGGAAACTTACCTTGCGCACGTCCAGCAACTCAGCTATCGCTTCGTCGGTTTAATCGCGGAAGCGTTCGGTCTCCCGTCGGATGCGCTAGACAAATTCTACGATAGAGATGAGTGGATGCAGCACAGAGCAAAGGTGAGATTTGGATGCGGACGAAGGGTCCCATCGCACCCTGTACCGAGGCGCACTTCTAGGTTGTCAAGTACCCAGCTGACGATGGGTCGCTCACCCATCAAGGCGTCGGTCCTCACTGCGACGGTGGCTTTCTCATATTTGTAAGAGATTTTTGCGGCACCTCAAAGATGCGCCTACCTGATCCGTGTTGCAGCTCCTCCAAGCTTCTCCCCACCCTAGCCTCCAAGTCCAGAACATGTCCGGCGAATGGATCGACGCGCCTCCCATTCCCGGAACCTTTGTCGTGAATATTGGAAAGGGCAAGTGATGACGCTTCAGTCCCGTTGTCGGGCCTCCGCTGAGACGCGTCCACAGCCCTCGAATTCGTCACGCGCGGTCTCGCACGCGCCACCCCTCACCGAGTCCTCTCTCCTCCGGTCGGCTCGACTCCGCGCTACTCTGTGCCATTTTTCCAAAGCATTCGCTTGAGCGCACGTCTGCCCGACGAGGTGCTGGACCGTGCGTCCGCCTCCCATCCCATGACATGCGTGAACCCTGACACGTTCATCATGCACACGAACAAACAGTCCCGACAGACATTCTGAAACTCAAAGAATTGAGAGGTGGCCCCGCCGTGATAGATTGTACGTGACACTAACTTCCGCGCCGCCTTTTTTCGTGTCTCTGACCACCTGCTCTCTCGCTGCGTAATGCATGTGTCTGACACTGTCACCTCCCCAAATCCTCCTCCACATCGTCACAGCCGTCCACTTTCTTGAATTCGCTCGCGAGCCTTCGGGTAAAGTCGGCTTGATCGGCCGCGTCAAGTAAGTCCATGTGCTGCACGTCAGCAGCTACGGTGTTGCTCCGTCGCGATGTAAAACACTGACGTACGTGTCGTGTTTAGGAGCCACCCAGACGTAGCCCAACGCCACTATCCAGACTTGTTTGAGCAATATTTCCCGTCTGGGCTCCCGAAACGGGTCAGTGCGTAGACGAATAAGGTGAGCGGGATCTTGCATATCTCCGCGTCACATCGTAGAGACAGATAGGAGCCCTTCTTGTACCCGCATGCCATAGCCGCCCCTGTATAGAGCGGTTCTATTTAACTGCTGTTCTCAGTGTTTCCCGCCGTCGACCATGGCAGGCTTCCGGGATCCCGGCAGCACGTGAAGGTGTCGATAGTCTTGCCAGTCCGACTAGGATACGCTTGAGGGCTGTAAAGGTCTGGCCACAGTCCCACTGTACGACATTACCCTTTTTGATTGCGATACCCTTGGTGACCGGATCTTGTCCCGAGGGTTTACGTGCACTTGTCAGCCAGATCACCGACGGCAATCCAATATAATAACGATGACAATAAGGAAGTGTCCAATTTCCCCGAAGAACTGAAACCTCCGATCGCCGCAACGAATGGAATGATGAAGGCGATACCATAGTTGACTGGTGACCTAGCAGGACAAAGAGCCATGGGCTTTAGAGCCAAAGACGTTCGAATCATCCAGGTTGGGTTCTCTTGTGTATGCGGTGGCATGTGGTCGGAGAATGAGGCCGGGGATGCGGAGAGTTGTTTGGAGAAGTGGGCGAGATGGGCGAGATGGGCGTTTGTGATCCTTGTAGAGTGTGGGGGATGATGCGCTGGCAGGTTACATTATCGCACAAAGAATGAAAGATATAAAGATACAAATAAAAGATAGGTGTACGATGTGACTAAACCATGTCAAGACTGTTTGGAAGCAGGTGCTCCTTCTCCTCGCTCGGAGTGACCTCTGGGATCAGTTGTGGGCGTCGAACCTGTGCCTAATAATAGATGAGGTGATGATATGTAGTCAGTCATCTTGGTACCTACCACGCGTGACAACCAAAGTTTGAGGTTATCTTTTCCGCCAAGCCCAGACATTTCGTGGCTAGAAGTAGATCGTTGCTCTTGAGTGCCGGAAAGCCAGGCAGCTATGCTGGCTACCCAACTTGAATGTGTAACATCATGGAGGGGGTAGCCTTCGCTGACTTCCGCGCCCACCTTGGTCACTGCCATGATATAAGCATAGTCGAGCATGTAAAGGGAACCAGCAGTCGGGGCAAGGGCAATCATCGTGACGACTGCTGTTAAACGTCAAAATCAGTGGTGTGCATCACACACAATCAAACCAACGTACAAAAATGGTCTGACAATAGCACAATCCCACCTGAGGTTTGCGCAAGGGATGACACCAGCAGTGCAACACGGCCATGCTTGACCCACTCTCCATGTTTCCGTGCGGAGCATAAGCCTAAAAGAAGACATGCCCCTGATACCCCTGCCATAAACCCCCAGTATCCGGCGAGATGCGCGATGTGATCAGTTGAATGGAGGATGATTCCTGCAATGGCAACAAAAAGGGCGTGTAAAGCAACCATAAAGAGAAAGGATTTAAAGTATATCGTGACGAGTTGGGTGAAAGAAGTCGGGTTCGGCATACTCTGAGGTTGGGGAACGTGGTGGTCATCGGTAGTAGAGAGTAGGCAGCTAACCCCCTATCCTCCGGTTTAAGATCCAGACGATCGACATTGCACCGATGACGTATCCTCGCCGGAAACGGAAACGTGCGACCCAGCCAATCCGAGTGCGAGCGTGCGTGCAAGGCCGGGTTGGTTCCGGTTATCACCTGCGGGTATCGCTGTGCGCCTTTCCTCACTGGCAGCTATGCGTGAGCGCTGTTGTGTGTGGGCGGGACACGGCTGACAGTGCTGCAGGTCTCATCATCCGCGACGACCCCACCGCCGTCGGTGACTATATCGCCAACTACATCGCCAAGCGGTAAGCTGCCCTCTGGTCTCACCCCGCTCGCCGTCTCACTCTCCGCAGCATAAACGACTTTGCACCCACCGCCGACCAGCCGTTCGTCCTCGGCCTCCCCACCGGCTCGTCCCCGATCCCCACCTACAAGGCACTCATCAAGTTCGTCAAGGAGGGAACGCTCTCGTCTGTCGTTCATCTTATTTCCCTGCGCGGTAGATGACAAGGTCCCAGTTTCAAACATGTCGTCACCTTCAACATGGACGAGTATGTCGGCCTCCCGAAAGACCATTCCGAGTCCTATCACACCTTCATGTTCCGCGAATTCTTTTCGCACAGTACGTGCCCCCCAATCGTCAACACTTTTGCTCTCACCCCGCTCTCAAGTTGATATACCCCCCTCCCAAGTAAATATCCTCGACGGCAACGCCCCCGACCTCGTCGCTGAATGCAACGCATACGAGGCTGCCATCCGGTCGTACGGCGGAATCGAGCTCTTCCTTGGCGGTATCGGCGAGGATGGTCACATTGCGTTCAACGAACCCGGTCCGTCCGAGGTTTCCGATAGAGCTAATGGTGACGCTCTCATCTGCATACAGGCTCCTCCCTCGCGTCCCGCACCCGCATCAAGACCCTCGCCTACGACACCATCCTCGCCAACGCGCGCTTCTTTGACAATGACGTCTCCAAGGTCCCACGGATGGCCCTCACTGTCGGTGTCGCCACCGTTCTTGATTCGCGTGAAGTCGTTGTCGTCGTCACCGGTTTACGCAAGAGTCTTGCGCTGAGCAAAGCGATCGGTGCGTGTCGTCGTCGACATCGAGCGGGGTAGATATATGCGGAGTGCTGACGTTCATTTGCTTTGTTTCTCTTCGATCTGGGTTCCCAAAATGGGTTCGTTCGATAGAGGAAGGTGTGAACCATTTGGTGTGTCACTTTTTTCGTGCTTGGACGCCTGGATGCTCAACGATACGACAGTGGACGCTCTCAGCACTTCAGCTCCACCCTTGGGCATTGATCGTCGTCGACGAGGATGCCACCGCAGGTACGTCCATCGTCGCAGAACCGTCACGGGACACTGTTTCCTACCTCGCACCTAGAACTCCACGTCAAGACCGTCAAATACTTCAAATCGATCGAATACGTCCAGGAGCAGGTCGAAAAGGCCAAACGGGAGCTTGAGAACAAGGGGGAAGAGGTAGCACAAGTCACAAGCGTGGGTAATTGATGCGACCCGAGCGGGGAAAGTGTGTTGTTCTTGTGTAGGTTATTGACGCGATGGATATGGTGTAAGGGTTACATACACGCACGAGGACGCATGCGTTGTTTAGAGTGCTCGCTGCCCATGAAGACGGTCGACCCGGCATGATAGGTTAGATGTGTTCTGGATCGCGCCCGAGTTGCTGCCCATCCTGCAGAGAGTCAGCCGCATGGGAATGTTCCGGAAAACAAAGCACTTTGCCGAGAACGCAAAGAACGATGTCTGTCTTTCCTGTTTGGGTAGTGTTGCTCCTAGGCCCGTCGCACGTGATGCGAAGCAAGCACGCCATAGCACGCCATCTCGCATGTAATATATAAGACGAGCTCTCTGTAACAGAAACAAGTTTCGCGACTTTCCATCCAACCCCAATCATTGTAACCTTTCCGCTGCCTCCAGATGTAGTTTCTCTGATCAACCTCGCTTTACCGGGAAACCCCGCACATCGTGCCGAATCGACCAAGTACTCCGAGGGCCTCCATATGACGCTATGTTCCGAATCGCTGCTCGCATCAAGCTCTGGGTGCATCAAGACCCAAGCCATTGGATCCGTTCAACCTCCACCTCTATGCAACTGGTGCTTCCCCTGGACACGATACTACTTGCACGATGCCTCTGCCTCGCAGGTTTTGTCTTAGGTGTCTTCACCCTCACCATTGTAACTCCACGCGCTCACCCCACATACTCGTCTGGTTGTCTCATGTGCCTCGTTCTGTCATTATATCGCAACGATTCAGACTCCGCTTAACCGGTCACCTCCTAGCCATCAAGCCGGCTACCAGCGACGTTGAGGCCGGTCCGACCCGTATTGTAATTGGCTCTGACAACTCCATTCCTGGGCATCCGTTCAGCTCATGTGAGTTTTTCTTGGCACTGCTCGTATAACCCCGGATACAGTTTTGTGCATCTTTGGAGGCACTCCGTGCCCCATTTCGATACTAGTCTCGGATGCGAGGTCTTGTGACAACCCGATGACCCGGTCCATTGAATTGTACGTGTTTGTACATCGTGTCACGAATATAAAAATCTGCCTTTTTTCGCCCCAATTGAACTGTTGAGTCTCCTGCGAGCATTTTGAGCATGTCTGCACCCTCTATTTCTCTCACTTCCAGTTCCTCTGACTCGGGTCAGTCGGGAACCAGTACGCCGTCCTCCGAGTTCGCCCTCTCCAGGCTTTATCTCCTCTCTCCCGGCTTTATCGACGGTGCTCGCCTGGAGGCGCTCACGTCGAAGCTCGAGAAGGGTTATGGCGACAGGGTCCTCTTGTCGGTCGCTCATGAGGGGCCATTTGACTTGGAGGACGTGCAGGCGGCAGTGGGGCGCCTCGGTGATGCCATCCCCGACACTTGCCTGGCGGACAAACAGTGGGTGAAGGTCCCCGAAGGTAAGGCGTGTAGTACTGCTTTGTCTCACTCGCCTGAACCCTCGTTTTTCCCAGGTGGCGCGTTTTACCTGGTCGACGGGGCACCTATACCACTTGGGGAGGAGTCGTCGGTGGAGGACTTCGTCAAGTCTCATGACGACCAAGTCGTTCTAGTGAGTGCCATATAGGACAACGGGACTGCATCGAGACACTGACGTCGGTTTGTCTTCTTGCCCAGACGACGCCTGCAGAAGCGTTGAACATCTTTTCTTTGAGTGGTCTTCGCGTCGTCTTTTCTGTCTCCTCTGGTACGGAGAGCGTTCCCCCGCCCACGGTTGGTGGAGGCCGTACCACGCTCTATCTCCTCGAGCGTCCTTATGCGTCCTTTTCCCCACTGCCTTCACTCGCCCCGTTTGGTGTACCCACGCCAGATGACTGGCGTGCACTGTGGGCGGCTTGGGATCTGGTGACGCTTGGCATGATTCCCTCGGCGATGTTGCACCAGAAACCGATCGATTTGAGGCACAAGTGTCTGTTTTATATCGGACATATTCCTACGTTAGTCCGAGCTCGTGTGCCCATCAGGCTAGATGTTCATGTCGGGTCTCGTGTAGGTTCTTGGACATGTTGATGAGCAAGGCGTTGGGCGAGCCCAACACGGAGCCTAAACACTTTACGCTGATATTCGAGGTGGGTCGTAGATAACGAACGCGGTTGGAGGTTGGCTACTAACATGGCGTTATACCGTAGCGCGGTATCGATCCCCACGTGGACGATCCCGAACATTGCCACGTATGTCCTTTCTCCTCGTCGACCGCATTTACTTGGTACGCTGACACGGTGCCGACTCGACAGAGCCACTCTGAAGTTCCCAACCAGGACGAAGATTGGCCCACGCTCGGAAGCATCCTCGCGTTCCGCGACCGCGTACGCGCACGGTTGATGCGGCTGTATGACGACGTCGCCGCTGGACGTCGCACGCTCAGCAGGCACGTCGCCCGGATGTTGGCGATGACGCTCGAGCACGAGGGTTGGCACGTCGAGGTGCGCCCATCCCATGTGCTCTTTCAATTGTCGGTTCTGATGTGTTGTCGGGTTTTGTCAGACGTTGCTGTACATGCTCATCCAGCGGGCAGGCATGGGAACGCTTCCGCCCCCAGGTTTCGCGCCCCCACCGTGGTCTGAGCTCGCGGACGCATGGGACGCGAGCGTGCGTGCACCCAGTGCACCCACTGTCACCCTCGGGCCAACCATGATCTCGCTCGGGCATGACGACTGTGAAGGAGACGATCTCAAGCCCGAGGTGACCCATCGCGTGGACGGCCACGCGTTCGGGTGGGACAACGAGAGTCCCGCGAGGCAGGTAGAGGTGGGGCGCGTGCGCTTGGAATGGCGACCTGTCACCAACGAAGAGTACCTCGCGTTTTGGAACGCGGGTGGACAGACCCAGGTGGATTTCCCACCCAGTTGGGTGTCGAGCGAAGGCGGGATCGAGGTTCGTTTTTTTTTTCAAGTCGACTGGTTCTCAAGATGCTCATGCGGACGGCGGGAACGAGTAGGTCCGCACGCTGTATGGTCCGGTGCCAATGCGCGTTGCAAAGCATTGGCCGGTGCTGACGTCGTACGACGGGTTGATGGCGTACGCTGAATCCAAGGGTGGGCGGCTCCCGACCGAACCTGAGCTACGGCTTTTCCTGGATACGTATGACGTTGGTCACGCAGGCGGTGCAAACGTCGGGTTCAGAAACTGGCACCCCGTTCCGTACGTATTCGACCCCACGTTTCATCTTGCTCACGCGTTGACCTCTCGTCTCCATCCGCACTGTCAACTTTATTCAAACAGCGCCACGGCAGGTCTCGACGAATACGGCGGCAAAGGCACCAACGGCGGTGTCTGGGAGTGGACCTCGACCCTCTTGCGTGACCACGCGGGTCTGTTCCCGACGACCCACTTTCCGGGGTACTCGACCGACTTTTTCGACGACAAGCACCACGTCGCGCTGGGTGGGTCGTATGCGACGATTCCGCGCCTTGCTGGGCGACGGACGGTGAGGAACTTTTATCAGCATAACTATCCGTATCCCTGGGTGGGGGCGCGGGTCGTGTATGATGTGTAGTTGGTGTCATGGAGGGCATGGGTCTTGGATTATTATTATTATCGCGGTGGCTACATACTTAAACTTTTGTTTTTTCTCTTTTCATTCATTTGTTCTCTATGCTGTGTACGCTGTCATGGTGTCCTTGTTCGGACTCGCTTGTGCCAGTAAACTGAAACTGACTCCCAATTAATTCCTGATACAGTAGTGATGTTGCAAAGTTAGAGCCACTTGCGAGCGCGCGTGGACGACGGTATAACTTACTAACGTGGTGCGCCGCTCACCCCACCTGGAGGACCCCTTAGGTAAGCCTGTGCGGGACTGCCCCGACTTGTGAGAACCCTCCTTGAAGGAGTCGGGGATTTGAAACTCCGCTCTGCAAGTCTGGAGGAGTCCCGTCGTCAGCACACATGGCGTCGAAGAACAAATTAGCGTTCTTGTCGATGCCGGCGCCGGCATCCTATGTCGCGGGTCTCGGCCGCGGGTGAGTTGTCCCGCTCCTTCCATTCGTTGTCTAACAGCTGGGCAGCGCGTCCGGGTTCACCACCCGCTCGGACATCGGTCCAGCGCGAGAGGGACCGTCCGCGGAAGCGGTCTCGTAAGTAAGGTTTGCAATCCCCCTCGAAGTGCTTACATCCCCATGCCACAGGGAGGCCCAAGCCAGACGTGGCGAAGAGCCCGACGTCGACCCAGAGCAATTCCAGGACCCGGACAACGAATATGGCCTCTTTGCGGGAACGACGTACGAACAGGACGATGAAGAAGCGGATAAGATTTACGATTCAGTCGACCGCAACATGGACTCGCGGAGACGGACACGTAGGTATGTACTTTCCAGTTCGTTTCCGTTCGTGCCTGCTAAACTGCGGTGTTTATTCAATCTCATTAGGGAGGCACGCGAAGACGCCGAATTAGTCCATCTTCGAGCCGAGCGGCCGAAGATACAGCTTCAATTTACGGACCTGAAACGCGCTCTCTCTGTCGTTACCGATCAAGAATGGGAAAGGATACCAGAGGTAGGGAACCTGACTCGAAAGAAGCGAAGAAAGGATCAGAGGTCTTTTGTCGTCCCCGACAGCGTCATCGTGGGCGACAGAACAAAGACGGAATACGACAGTTCGCTGGACGCGAGCCAGCCCGAAGACGCCGGGACGATGACCAATTTCGTGGAGATTGGGCAAGCGCGGGATAAGATCCTATCGCTCAAACTCGACCAGGTGAGTGTCATCACAAGCGCGTTTACGACCGTACTTGTCTGTTGTATTGCAGATCTCGGGCACATCGACCAACTCTGGCCTCGCCACCTCAGTTGATCCCAAGGGCTACCTGACGTCCCTTGATAGCGTCGTGATCAAGTCCGAAGCTGAAATCGGTGACATCAAACGCGCGCGAATGCTGTTCGATTCACTTGTGAAATCAAACCCAAAGCACGCGCCAGGCTGGATCGCTGCGGCGTGTCTGGAGGAGCACGCTGGTCGAATGGTTACCGCACGCAAGCTAATCAAGGCCGGATGCGAGCAATGCCCAAAGAATGAAGATGTCTGGCTCGAAGCTGCTCGATTACACGTACGTACTGCAACGGGAGCCACTGATTCGGGGGTTGAACTTCGTTACAGAACCGAGACGACGCTAAAATTATCCTTGCAAACGCTGTCCAACACGTTGGGCAAAGCGTCAAAATATGGCTTGCCGCGGCCGACCTTGAACAAGATGCGAAAGCGAAAAAACGAGTGCTCCGAAAAGGTATTATTTCTTACACTCGTTATCGTGGTCGCTTCGTTCCTCACCCTTTTATAGCTCTCGAGAACATCCCCAACTCCGTACGACTATGGAAAGAAACAGTCAACCTCGAAACGTCGGCATCCGATGCCCGCATCCTACTTTCTCGTGCCGTGGAAGTAATTCCTCTCTCTGTTGAACTCTGGCTAGCGCTCGCTCGTCTTGAAACGCCAGAGCGCGCGAAGGCGGTACTGAACAAAGCTCGCAAGGCCATCCCTACGTCCCACGACATCTGGATAGCCGCTGGCCGCCTCCTCGAACAGGAAGCGACGGCGGATCCCGACAAGCCCGTCGAGGCGAGAAACAAAGAGCTAGACGTTGTGGACAAAACAGTCGAAGCAGGCGTGCGCGAGTTGCGGCGCCACCAAGTACTCCTGACGCGGGAGCAATGGTTGAAGGAGGCAGAGCGCTGCGAAACGGAGGGGTCACCGAGGACGTGCGAGGCGATCATCAAAGCGACGGTGGCCATGGAGGTCGAAGAGGAGGATCGGTTGGACACGTGGATCGCAGATGCAGAGAGCGCAGAGGCGAGGGGGATGGTCGGCACGTCCAGGGCGATTTTGGCATATGCGCTCAAGGTATTCCCCGATAAACGCAACTTGTGGCGCAAGGCAGCAGACCTTGAAAAGGCGCATGGAACCCGGTATGTCTCAATAACCTTCCTCTCCTTTCCTGGTATTGTATTGATGGTGGTCCCAAAGGGAATCTCTCGACGCTGTCCTCATCCAAGCCGTACATTACTGCCCACAAGCCGAAGTTCTCTGGCTCATGTCTGCGAAGGAAAAGTGGCTGGCTGGGGATGTACCTGCTGCCCGCGAAGTACTCGAACAAGCCTTCGTTGCAAACCCCGAAAGCGAACAAATCTGGCTTGCCGCTGTTAAGCTAGAGGCGGAAAATGGCGAACTGGGCGTCGCGAGGGAATTGCTCGTCCGTGCGCGAACGGTAGCCGACACCGAGCGGGTAAGTCATCTATATATTTCTAGTTCGACACAGGCTCAATCCGTATAGATATGGATGAAGTCGGCTGTGTTTGAGCGACAACAAGGCCGTTATGATGTTGCGCTCGAGACCGTATCGAATGCGCTCTCCAAGTTCTCGAAATTCGCAAAGCTATATATGATTCAAGGACAGATCTACCAGCTACAAAGTAATTATTCCGCTGCCCGCGCTTCCTACGCAGCAGGGATGAAGGCGTGTCCTAAAGAAGTCACTCTTTGGGTCCTCGCGGCCAAGCTCGAAGAACTAGACGGCAAGAGCATCAAAGCCCGCGCCATCCTCGAAAAGGGGCGTTTGGTGAATCCCGCCAACGAGACTCTATGGGCTGAATCCATTGGTATCGAAGAGCGATCGGGGGGTGCCGCACAAGCCAAAGCGATGCTCTCGCGCGGTCTTCAAGAATGTCCAGCGTCGGGCATCCTCTGGTCGATGGCCATCTGGGCCGAACCGCGTCCGATGCGCAAGTCGCGGTCGGTGGATGCGCTGAAAAAGTCCAAAGACAATTCGATCGTGACGTGTACGGTCGCGCGGTTGTTCTGGGCCGAGCGCAAAATGGACAAGGCGAGGCAATGGTTCTCGCGGTCGGTTGCGACGGAGCAGGACAGGGATCAGGGCGACCACTGGGCTTGGTGGCTTCGATTCGAGAGGCAGCATGGAACGGCGGTGAGTTATCTTGGGGTTGGTTTTTCGATTGCTCATGACGTGCCGTTTTTTTCTTTTAGGAGCACGTCGCGGACGTCATCAAACATTGTATTGCTGCTGAACCCCATCATGGGCCGACGTGGCAGTCGGTAGCCAAGGACGATAAGAATATGGCCAAGAGCATTGGAGAGATACTGGACTTGGTGGCGGAAGCGTTGCATTGAAGTGTGTATCCCTGGAACGTATGTTGTATACCTAGCGATCTTAATCTCTACTTCTCTCCCGTGCTTCAAAGCTTTCTGTAGTACTAAATGTTTATGGGGAGGGCAACCGCTGTTGGGCGAATTTGTCAACGGACTGATGATGGGTTTGTTGGGCGTTCGCGATTTCCCCCGTCGACCGCCTCGCATTTTAGCACACAGAAGCATCGCATGGTCATGTAGCATATGCGACTGCATACAAAGTTTTTGGGGTACGTGTCATGAAACATAGCAAATGATATGTAAAAACCGAGTAATGCGACCCGCTTACACCTCCTTGACCTTGACAGTACCGCGCAGCAGACCAGTCTGAAAACGGGCTTGGAATCCTCAACTCGAAATATGGACACGGAGTAGCGACGTACCCGGCGGGCAGCAATAAGGCCGACCTTTTGTCCAGGAACAGCAGAGCGGGCGATCGTCGAGGCCTTGCCGATGTGTTGGTGGTTACCACCACCGTGAGGGTGATCGACCGGGTTCATAGCAACACCACGAGTACGAGGCCAGCTAAAAAGGAGGAGGGGGGAGATCAGGACCGCTGTCGTACTAGCATGCGAGGGTCTCGTACCTGTAGCGCTTAGCCCTGTATTTGTGATACGCACGACCTGCCTTGAGCAACGGCTTGTCGATACGACCGCCACCCGCAACGATGCCGACCGTCGCACGCGAACTCGCAGAGACCGTCTTCTTTGCACCGCTGGGGAGACGAATGCGAGTCTTGTGGTCCTCAGGGGAGTGACCGATGATGGTGGCGTAGTTGCCAGACGTACGTGCGAGCGTACCACGGTCGCCGACTTTCTCCTCGACGTTGCAGATGATGGTACCTTCGGGGCATTGGCCGACGGGAAGGACGTTGCCAACGGTGAGTGTGGCCTTCTTGCCGCAGTAAACGAAGGCGCCGGTGTGGAGACCCTCAGTAGCGACAAAGGTTTCCTTGCGAAGTTTGTAACGATAAGGGTCACGGAAGACAACACGTGCGAGTGGTGCCCCGCTGATCAAGGCGCATGAGTGGGGGGGACCCCACCCAAGGGGAAACGGAAGCTTACCGGCCAGGATCGTGGATTATTTCTTTGACGATACCGCGAATGTATCCGTTGCGCTCAGCAAAGTCGAGGGTCCGAAGCTTGGCGGGTGCCTTGTTGTGGTGGGTGTGTGCTTTGAACTGGAGGGATAAAGGTGCTCGGTGACGGGCGAAATTCGTGACGGCGGACGACGTACGATAGCGTGCGAGCGCCTCTGTGCCCTGATGACCCGACCCATCGTTTATCTGCAACGACTCGTCAGCTGCTCGTCCAAGGAGAAGAGCGTATCCAAATGGAGGCCAAGTCATCCAGCGAGCGAAACGACGGATTTCAACCCGGATTTCGCGTGAATGTACGGCGAATGATCCTCCACAGATGAACAATGCAGACTCACATTCTTGGTGTCTTGAAGGTACCGTTGCTGTCGTCGAGCGTTGGGCAGTAAAGCTCGTCCCCACGCTACGAGCCGGAAGGTTCAGTCGGAGACCGAATTGACTAGTCGTGGTCCAGGTTATAGTAATTATCTACATCAGTCTCTACCATCTTCTGTAGTCTTACCTATACTATCCCTTGGGTTTCACATTACTACGAGGCGAGCAAGACGGCTGCCCTTTCCACACTGATGTTATTTTAGTCCACAAGAGTTGCGAACCCACCCATGACTTCATGAGACATATACATAGCACAGAGGTTGGCTTTTTAGGGTAAGATGTAATCTACATATCTGCGCCGGTGTACGACCAAATGGTCTAGTACACATACCCAAGTATCTTCCCACCAACGTTCTTCCGACGAGCCTCCTCGTGATCCAAGATACCGGATGACGTCGTCTGTAAATCCAAATTTCTTCAATGTCGCCAACGGTAACCGGCGCAATACGTACGAGGATGATATACCCGAATCCACGGGCAGGAAGGAGCAGGTTGACCCAGGACTCGATTTGGTTCACCTGAATGTTGAAACGTGGCGAGATCACGCCCGTCTTGTTGAGTCGGCCATTCAGCTGAATGATGATCTTTCCGGAACGGTGGTCATCGATGATCTCAAACTCGCCAATGTAGCCTATAAGGAGGGCGTGGTGGGGTCAGCAGATGGGATCATCTCGTGGCCAAGAGAACGACAAAGGGATGCTCTGACGACTGGCCATAGCAAAAGGGGACACTCGCCATGGCGTTGCATCACACTCAGGAATTTAACCACGACCTTGGATGAGGGCCGGATCAGCACTTGGCGTTTGCCGCGGCGCTCGGCGTTGACAATGTTATTCTGCAATACCACCTAAATCTATATAACAGTCATACATTCAATTGACTCACAAGGCAGTCGTTCTGCATCGCGTGTCGGTGACTCGCGCTTGATATAGAAAGCGGGAATACTCACCAAGACAGAAACACGGACCATTTTGATTCAGGAAGCCAAGAGGGTGAGGCGTTCGGCGAGTAAGGACGAGGATGTAGTCTTGCGATCGACGCCAACAATGAGCAAATGTGGTGGATGACGGGTAAGTGGTGGCTGTAATCAGCTGTATAGTACCACTCAGCCACATTTCGGGATCTTGCGAAGGGACTACCAATTCCTCGAGATCGACCCTCCCAACGACTCCGACACCTTCCCGCCACCAACAACCAGTCACCATGGTAGGGTCACCCGCGGTATGCCCGCTGTATGCTGATCGTGCTATAGGGTCGCGTTCGCACCAAAACCACCAAGAGAGCCTCCCGTGTGCTCATTGAAAAATAGTGAGTGAGCCTTTGTGTCCCGACTGATCCAGCTTGAAGTCGCCTCGCCCAGCTACCCACGCCTCACACTTGACTTCCACACCAACAAGCGTATCATCGATGAAGTCGTTAGTACCCGTAACCCTTCTTCCTCAGTCTCTGATTCCGACCTTCCTGTCGTACCGTGCATGGATGGTAGGCCGTCGTCCCCTCTAAGCGTCTCAGGAACAAGATTTCAGGCTTCACCACCCATCTCATGAAGCGCATCCAACGTGGTCCCGTCCGTGGCATCTCTTTCAAGCTCCAGGAGGAGGAACGCGAGCGAAAAGACAACTACGTCCCCGAGGTCTCTGCGCTTGACACGAGTGCTTCTGGACTTGAGTTGGATAACGACACTTCTGTGCGTCCCTATGCCTGCATCCAATTACACGACTCACCGAATCGTTGAATTGACAGGAGATGCTCAAATCCCTCAACTTTGACATACCGCACAATGTCGTCCAGGTGACCATTGCACAACCCGAGCGGGCGCCGCGTAGGGAGCGACGCAACGTACCTGGTGCAGCGCGGTCATAAGGAGGCGGAGGATGGATTACACCTTGTAACCCGCCAGAGAGACGAGATGACCATACAATGTGTTCACACTGTATCCTCCTATTGATTTCGCAACTGATTACAAGAAGTTTCGAAGTAGTAGTGTTGGTATTTCTTGAGACTGGCAAATGTGACGAGGTATTGTTTCGTGGCCCCATTGTGCTCAACGACATCTGCACGCGCGGCTACACCCTGTGCAACTGAAGTTGCTTCTAGCAGGTATTCTATATAAATTAGAGAATAGATATAGACTGTCTATATTGCGCGAGCATTTCTACACTAATCATTTTGAGACCCCACCGGTCAGCAAAGGCCCTACAATCGTCCCGCCGAGCCATCGTGCCCGTCTCGTCATCATTCACGAGTTCGCATAATATTCCACCTTGAGGCTGATCGGTGAGCACGCACAGATCGATGCCGCATTCAGTGTGGCCCCTGCGTTCTAACACGCCACCCTCGCGTGCACGCAGGGGAACCATATGACCTGGCTGGGTGAAATCCGAAGCGACCGCAGAAGGATCGACGAGCTTGCGCGCCGTCAGCGAGCGGTCATGTGCGGATATGCCCGTCGTAGTACCTAAACAATGTTAGGTTTCCCCCCGCGACACATGAATGACCACGTACCATGCTTATAATCGACGGTAACGGTGTACGCTGTGCGGTGCCGTTCTTGGTTTTGGGGAACCATCATCGGAATACAGAGCTCCTCGAGGCGCTTCCCTGGCAACGATATGCAGATATATCCGCTTGGAACGCGTCAGTCGATACATACATGCGTTGAAACACATGACCACAGACCTAGTGTACTTGATGATCCAAGCCATCGCCTCGGTCGTGCACTTGCTTGCGGATATGATAATATCGCCTTCGTTTTCTCTAGATTCGTCGTCCATGACGACAATGGGTTCCCCGAGTGAAAAAGCAGCGAGTGCATCCTCCATTGGATCGAAGAAGAAACCGGTCCGCTTCGGGAGCTCCTTTACACGAATGGGACGCCATGGTGCTGATTTCGAGCCATTGATGCTCAGCAAAGAACAAGTTGCAACTGGCATCGAGATGGTGGTATAGGTCAGTGACTCGGTTGGTCAGTGATGATCAATACTGCGGTACGGTAAGCAATCGCCGACACAACCGGCACAAGATTGGCCAAATATATGCAAATAGAACTCTAGACAACACCACATCATGGTGTCCCTCGCTAGGTACATCCGGAACATCCGCAGAACGGGCATAAAGCAATGGTGGCACCAGATGCAGTACATTGGTGATGCCAAAGCGGGTACCCTCGTCGGATCTGACCAGTCCGTTGTCTCTTGCATTGCCCGTATCCACAGAACTAACCACTAACTCGGCCAGGTTCGGTAACAGGTACTTTGAGAACCTGAACCCCGAGGACGAAGTCCCAGGCACGACGCACAACCTACTGAGTAAGACTGCTCGCTAACCCCGCTTCCCAATCAGGTCGGCATCGATGGGTCGATTTTGCGCAGCACAACAACAATGCGACGCAGGTGCCTCCCGAATGGCATTCGTGGCTTCAGCACATCCGACAACTTGCACCGACAGAGGACCAGGTTATGAAGGATTCTTCCCCCTCTTGGAAGGCAGTGAGTGGTTGCTTCTTTGCCTCCCATTGTCGCACGCCTTTACGTGTCTTGCACGTACGAACAGCCATGGGTGGAAAACTTGACTGGGACACGGGGAGCGTACCGGCCATATAACACGGCCATGCCGAAAATCAATGCCTGGCAACCAAAGGTCACGGCTCGGGGATAAGCAAGAGGGCATAGTATAGTTGTTACCTCAATGTTGTGTTTCCTTCGTGCCACCTCATCCTCTCGGGTAGCGTCATGTCCGCTTTGGTGGATGACGGCATTCAGTGGTCCTGTAGTGTGTACGGGGTGACG
The DNA here is from genome assembly GCA_038093115.1 of Hortiboletus flavorubellus. NCBI lineage: Eukaryota > Fungi > Basidiomycota > Agaricomycetes > Boletales > Boletaceae > Hortiboletus > Hortiboletus flavorubellus. Next base: position 42,160 of record JBBPRR010000118.1, read on the forward strand.
AGTCCGACACGACTCCCCCAGGCCAAGTCTACACACACTGGGGGCGGATCGCTGCCCCCCATATCCTTGAGTTCTTTACCACCATCGCACTCGAACCCCAGCGGAACGAGGAGAACTGGGTGAGTCTGCCCGGCAATGATGTCGGACGGCACGACTGTCAAACTACCAGCAGCATCACGTCAAGCGGCTTGAACGGGCCCAAGATCATATCTGTGGTTTCACTGGGGGGTGCGGATGGGCCACGCAGGATGGGCGCCTCTATCGGTTCCATTAACTCAAATCGTTCACTACACGACCCACTGAGTCACGGTGCTTGAAGCGCTCTCTACACACGAAGCATCCCGAGTACGTACTCCGTAGGGTTGATCCAACGGAAAGAACAAGAGAGAGAAGGTTCCCAAAAATACTCGGAATTAGTCCCTGAAACCGCGTATCGGCGGCCTCACTCAGTCTGCCTCGGAAAAAACCGTCACGCGCTGCTCACGAACAAAGTGCACTACCCGAGCTACATGTCAGATATCCATTTATACATAAATTAAGACAACCAAAGGTGACCACTAGCGTGGCTGAAACGGCTGAAAGTTTTGTTGATTCTGTTATAATGCCAGTGGTCATGATGTGACCGAGGAAGGCGTGGTCGCTCTCGCTGGAATGTTTGCTTCGTGAACGTCCAAAACATTAGACTACGGTTCATGGGCGCTGTGAGCGGACCCGGACCAAGGGGTAGAGGTAGAGTCATATCCACGTCATCGTCGTCCCCTCGAGGCTTGGACATCGTCTCGATAGAGTGTTCCGCGTCCTCCAGCATTCTCCGAACGAATCCACTCCCAGCGACGCTGGCTACCGTGTTCAAAAAGGTTTGCATCTTGGCCCTCTCCTTCAGTGCCGCGTGCTAACCCGGCTTCTACTTCCGCTTGGGCTTCCGCGACGCACATTTCGAGGTGCGAGCGCTGACGCATCACGTCGGCCGACATTTGGTCGAGCCTGGCAGGATCTTCGGCGGCGAGGG
>JBBPRR010000119.1:0-42836 GCA_038093115.1 Hortiboletus flavorubellus
ACCTAACAAGTACATGCAACTACTGATGAGGGAAGGAATTCTTTATTTCCTTGTGTATGTCTTCTCCTTTCCAGCATTTTCAATTCCCCTCATTGCCATATTACATTCTTCTGCATATCTTACCCTCAAGTACCTGCACAATAACTAACAGTTGGATGTTTTTCCTCCATTTCCAGATATATGTTTTACTTTATCACTCTCCTTCTCAACAGCCTCCCAATAAGTACTACTTGGCAAGTCTTCTTGACCTTGCTTAGTTATACATCCATATGCCCCATAATGCCTCGGTTCATCATCAGCGTACGAGAGCTGTACGACCGCGACCTTCGTGCTCGCTGGCGGGGGGTCGACACCGGATTCGGGGTGTTGTCACAACCCATTGCCAGTGAGAACGTGGCGGTGTCTGCCATTTCGTTTGCGGAGGTCGCAACAGGGCGGGGTCAGGGTCAGGAGGGAGTTGCGGAAGCAATGCGACTGGAGGAATTGCCAGGAGATGGTACACATCAGGTCGTGGAGGGTAGTCACGCGGATATCACGGAAGTGATTCGACTTGAGGTATTGGGAGATGGTGCGCATCAGGTTTGAGCGGGGCCATGGTGCAAGAACTGGCGGTACTTTGAACGGCAAACTCGGATATTTATTTTACCTATGCGTATGCCTCGTATTCTGTGTACAAACGTAGAGATCGTCTGCAACGAACTTCTTGGTAGCAGCCCATACATAGGTTCCGTCCGGCGAAAATTTCCGGACGTCACGGGGCTATTGTGGAAATCAGCGCAACGGTGACTTCAGTTGTGGGGGCGGGCAACCAACGTCTGGAAGTAGAAGCTCGGGGAACCACTGTCAAACCCTCCAACGAAGTGGTGGTTGGTGGGGAAATAAACATATTTGATTTTACCTGTGCTCATTTCCACCCGCCAAATGAGTTCAAGTTACTACGTAGTTTTTGACGAATTTTAGACACCACTCCCGAGTGCTCCAGTTATGAACAGGTTTTAAACATGTCAAAAACCGTACGAGTTAAAAACCCCGGGGTTTTTCATGGAGCCCTAAAATCGATCTCGTTCGATCAGCCCCAGCCTGATACACCATCCAATGCGTTCAAACAAGTTGCTCCACTCTCCGAGTCTAAATTTATCATCGACTTCGTCCAGTGACACCCGCTCCACTCTGCCTGTCCTCGTCCGGCAGCACAATACCCCACCATTCCATTTCGGTCAGATTTTATATGTGGGGACTGGCCCTCACGTCAGCTGAGATTCAAGTAAGAATGAGCGCCAAAGGCACTAGGCGCTTGCATGGATGGAAACCTGTTCGTGGAGCTCAACATCAACCCTTTTCGCATCACAACTCATCCCGAACACGTCGTTTCTTGACATTGAGGGACCTACAAGGCTGCACCATTGAGGAGGATGTCGTCAACGAAGCCTGGTGTGTACTTTCAGTTTTCGCGAATTGCTACTATGCTGAAAAAGCAGAAGATAAGGCATTAGTAATTGAAACCGGTGACTATGGTACAATATACTCGGTTGCTTTCCACCCAAACGGAAAACACTTATTCAGCGGGAGTGCGGATGGGGTTCGACAATGGCGAGTCACAGACGGTCAACAGGAGGAGAAGCCAATGGGAGCAGTCTGGGTCAACGCCATTTCTGTGTCGAGGGATCACAAGTGGATAGTGTGTGGGACTACCAAGGGGGCAAGTGTGTGGAACGCGAAAACCCAGGAAAAGGCCATCGTAGTGGAGGGCACAATATATGTGGGTACAGTGGACATCTCACCGGACTCTACCAGGTTTGCCACTGGTACTGGAAGGGGTGATGACAAGGCGAGCATCTGGAACATCCTCACTGGGGAAAGATTAGTTGGACCTCTCCAACACGATGGTCCTGTCAGGGGTGTCAAGTTCTCCCCGAACGGTGAACGCATCTCCACTGTCTGCCCAGTCAAGAGCTCCATCCATGTCTTTGACAGCCACAGCGGCGACCAGCTCGCCAAGATCAACAATGAGATTTCCGACGAGTGGTCCCCGATAACACCGCTTGCATGGTCAAACAATGGACAGCAAATTTTCGTTGCATCCAGCAGAAATAAAATAAAGTCTTTCGACGTATCCACTGGGTCTCCACTGGCCGAATCACAGGTTCACGATGACAGCGACGTAGTGTCAATCGCCCTAGCTTCCAACGGGAAGTTCCTTGTTACCTTCCCGATGCGCTCTACTGGCATCTCGCTGTGGGACACATCTACACTCGCTCAGATAGGTTCAGTCGTTGAGCATAGCCAAGGGGTTCGGTCAATTGCTCTATCTCCCGATTGTGGCTATCTTGTCGCTGGAGGGTACGAAGGGAATATCACGATTCATAATCTCGGTGATATCCTGCCGGACTCGTATGGTCCTTTCCTGGTAAGCATTTGTGCATTGGCTTGTTGGATAACTCACGGATTCCCTCCCCCCCCTTGACATTAGGCGCCTACTCAAGAAGATCCTGAACCAGACACGCCCAAAGATCAGCCACAGCAACGACAGGATGAGCAGCCTTCGACATTGGATGCCCACGACAAAAAGTCGTTGGACTCGACTCTGGTAGGAGTCTACTATGCTGTCGACGAAAAATTCACACTGGCTCCTGCATTCCCACACGCAAGGAACAGCCCACAACGTCAGGTCAACCAGAGTCGGAGACGCACCGCAAGGACAATGATGATGACTTGCTCGAGGTGGGACTTCGGTTATTTTCCTTTTCGATGTTGGTTTTGATGGTCGGATGAGTTTGAGCTGCCACCTAGTACTCCCTCACTGCCGTTTGACTATGATGAGGTATGTGATGCCAGTTTGACTGACCTGCTTTCGTGCTGACATCGCTTGAGCCACCATCCCGGGCATCTTCTGCTATGCCGCGCGAAAGTGGTGTAACGCCACTCCGCTCGCTCCAGACCATACCACAATTGGCGGATCCCTCATCTATCGTCCCCCCTCCCGATCCATCGTCCTCAAAGAAACCTCTTGACATACCTGATTCATCTAAGGGCGTTTCGGTATTCGAGAGGTGGTTTCAGGCAAGATTTAAGAAGACTAACAAGAACCAGGGTTCGCAACCGCCCAATCAACTCGCCACAAGGTCTAGTCGAGCCGTCGATCTTCGCTTTAATTCCCAGTCACAGTCGACAGTGAATACCACGGAAAAGGGACCTCCGAGAATGGCTGCAGGACAACATGTGCGAGTGAGTGACCTCTTCATCACTAGACAATCGGTCTTGCAATCGGTGGTGATGTGTCTGACGAGCTATCTCGGCGAGCAGTCGCAAAACCTGTCAACTGGGTTCGTTGTTTAGTTTAGTTGTCAGCGCCGTTGTTTATCCTGGTTACAGAATAAAGGAAGTGCCAAAGCTACCAAAGCTGTCAAAGCGAGCCATCGGAACACGGACGCGGCTACTAATGAACAAGGGTCTGCAAGTACAAAGGAAGTTAGCGCCGTAGGTGTCTTTCCAATGATGGTAGTCTGTATCGCGAATGCTCACGTCCTATTAGGCGCAACAAGGCAACGAGGTATCTCAGCCGTCGACCGTACCGGGAGTTCATGTCACGGTGCGAATTCGTTGTTTTGACTCATGTCGTTAAGCTCATCGTACAATAACATATCAGCAAGAAGCGGGTGATGTAACCGTCTCGATCGCAGTCGCATTTACATTTGCATTTGCATTCAGGTTGCCTGCGTGGATGTTGTGTTTGTGCTCGGGTACTGAAGATGAAGGGCATTGATTTGTGTCTTTCGAATTCGTGTTATGCTGCAGCATTTATTGAAAACCCACGATTCCCCTCGTTATCATGACAAAACTGGTCAACAATCTGTATCTGTGACGGGCTAGTCCTCGAGCTGTTCATCACCCCTGCCTTGTCACAAATGTCGTCACAGTAACCACGTTTTGTCGGTTGTCCCGGACGGTCACGTCCCAGTTCGTTTCTTCTGTGCTACACAATACGACTACGTGGTGGTTAATAGGCATGAGTACCAACGTCCACCGTGTGCATAATAGATCACTACAGATTAGTTGCAAGGAACGAATGAATAATACAGAAAACCGAGGTAAACGTGACCTCACGAGACCTGTAAATGATGACGAACCAGACGGGATGCGCGACGGCGGTTACTCCGCAACGAGTAATCCTGTACCGATATGCTTCTATAGATCTAGTTCGTCCATTGTGCTCGATCATTAGCCGCCTCTCCCAGAGTATCACCGTCCTCATCAAATATAGAGGATGACCAGCTCGAGACCACCGCCACGCTACCAAAGTGGCCGCCCAATAACGGTGCAAGGGAGTCAGAAAACCGATATATCGTTGTCCCTCCTGCATTGGCAGACAACGGGCGGCGCAAACCGTGGAATAATCATACCCCTTTAACTTCGAGATGCACAACAGAAACGCATGAAGTTGTAGCGCGCGATCGACGCATGTCCAGTGGCGAACAACGGTGACGCGTAGAGCGGCGGCGTGGCTGCGGTATCGTTGTTCATGTCCGCATCCACTTGCATTGCACGCAGCAGTATATGCGCGCATAAGTCGGTCCCATTCATGCGGGTTTTGGTGAGGTGGATGATGTCACGCCTTCAAGTTGCAAGAAGCGGTAAGAAGCGCATTCAAAATGGTGGGCGCCCCGGCGGGGGCAACCTTGAGGTCACCGGATTCAGGTACAACAGTGAAGTCGAGGAACCTTCCAGGATAAACGGGGATGCACCTGACACGTTGTCTTCGCCAATACGCGTCTATGGGGTTCGATTTTCAAAGCAACATCACGGTGAACGTATCTGTTGTGCCCTCGTCACGACCCAGGGACGAACCGCTACCCGTACCCTGTGAGCGATGGAGATACATAGATTGCTGCAACTCGAAGTCAACCGAGAGATTGCTCCCGATGAGACGAGGTCTCGCCAAGTCACCCACTGATTATCTGGTCGTCCCACCAAAGGCGCCTAGCTGGGATCAGAGTGAGAATAGACACCAGAGACACCGGGCGCGGGCACGAGTCGACCAGCATACTTACAGACTGAAAAGTATACCCGAAGCCCAACCCACTGTACGAGTGAACAATTATTTCTGCCACTGCGACACTCACGGCTGTGTATCGCGTCGTCAGCAGACAGTGCCGATGCGTAACAGATCTCGGGAATGACTTTGCGACGCCAACATTGGAAAGACCGTCAAATGCTAGTGTTACGAGCCAGTGCCGAGAGGGAGATAGACTGTAACTCGCTCGCCTTCCGCACTGACGGAATACATGTACCCAGCACGAATATCTTCGACGAGGGCGAGTTGCGAACGGAAACAGGTGCCAGGAAAGCGAGTGGGGGCGAGTTGCACCTGTGCCGCTTCTGCCAGTGTGTCGAACGATAGCGATTGGGGTGAAGGAACCTAGGACCCTGGTTTGAAAAATTTGACAGGTTTGCGACCGGTGCTGCCAGGACTCTGCTAGGGCCAACTCCACATGACAAGTGCTGTTGACAGTGAAATTCTCCCCCGAGCGGACTCCACCAGATCGGCTCAGGGCCATCAAAAAATTTATGCCCACTGCGTCCGATCGAACGCAATCGCCGCCTCCCTTGCATGGCCGGACAGCTAGGCAGCAACCCCCAATCTGGCGATCCCCGTTCAAGCATTCATTGTCTCCACTGGCCGGTTCAACCGCGGGTTCACGGCGACTCCGAGTCAACGTCTAGGTCCAGGCTCGAGCCTATTTGACAGCCACAAACTTGAATGGGATCCGTTACGTTGGCGCCGGCAATCCAGTTCCAGCGGCTCATGAAAGATCCATATCCTCTCCTGGACTCCTGACAATCAAACTTTTCTTTACTTGCCCACCACCTCTGGTACGCACTGTGAGGCTTCCCGTATGCAATTTTTGTAGAGTTCCGCTTAATTCTCCGGTCGAGTTAATCCCAATAGGCGAGCAAGAAAACATGGCTACGAGGCGATTAAAATACACGAGTATTAATGTGCATAGAAAACATGAATGTGCTTGATAGATCATTAATCGTTAACTGGAACGAGTGAACGGGTAATATAGTAGGACGAGGTATGCCTGCATAGATCGAGCTTGTCCGTCGTGTTCAATCATAGGCCTTCATCGCTTCTTCCAGCGCGTCAGCGTCCACATCGAACGACACATCAAAGGACGAGTCGGCGTCTTGACACGTCCGCGCCGCTACTTCGGCCACTGGCAGTTTGGTAACTCCACCACGAGGGGGTCGTTTCGAACTGGTCGTCGCCGCAGGCTTTGACCCGCTCCCACTTTGATTCGTAGTCCCTCCTGCATTGGCGAGCAACGGCGGTTTAAACCGCGGACGCGTCACGCCCTTTGAGCCCTGAGTCGAACTATATTGAGAAGGCTGGAGGTGTGGGGCACGACGCATACCCAGTGGCGGAGGACCCGCACGGGACCGCGGCGTCGCTGTAGGGAGACGTGACGCCGAGTTTGGGTGAGGAGGTTGTAGTTTCGGTTTGGGGACTGCGACGTGGGTTTGTGGCGGAGGATCCGGTTTGAAAAACGACACGTCCATCCCCACGTCGCTGTCTTCGTCGTCTGATTTCATGTAGATGGTGGCATCTGCGCGCAGGATCGGGCCGGATGTAGCCTTCTCCCATTCCGTATCAGTTTCGGTGAGATCAATAGTGTCTTGCATTGCGTTGTCGTCGTTGTTGGACGTGGGTTCTGGGAAACTTTTCTTGCGAGCGATGGCGTTTGAAATGTTGGGCGTTTGGGTGAGCAGCCGAGGAACGGGAACGAGCTTAGGGTTGCAGTTCAGATTTGGGCTCGGGAGTGAAGTTGGGGTAGACTTCCCGGATACAAGACCAGCACCAGGTGCACCCAAGCTTGCCGTCTTTTCCAATGCGCGTCCACGGGGTTCGGGTTTATAAGCCGACATGGTCGTGCCCAATGTTTTCTCTGGTGCCTTCGTGGACGACTTGACGGGACAGATCGCGGACGCACCCGAGGTATTGATGAGGGGGTATGCGCTTAATTTGTGGGCGTCCAATCCAGTGTGGTTGTCAACACCACTCTTTCCTGGGGACTGCTCTCGCCCCTTCTTGCCCCTAAGGGCAGCATGCTGTTTCTTGGTCGAGTTCTTGTCCACGTTTTTGGACGTTACTTTGAGAAGATCGATAAAAGTGATTGCTTCTGGTTCTTTATCCTGGGGGATGTATTTTTGCTTTGAAGTAGATGGGTTAGGTAGCACCGTGGAATGGGACGATGCTCGTGGTCTCGCAGAGTGGCGGGGTGGCGGGTTTACAGACGAAGTGGATGATGCGAGTCGCTGCGCGGCGGAAAGTGGGGTTGCGCGCCTTGACACAAGGGGCTCGGAGGCACGGGGTGCCAAGGACAAAGAGGAGGCAGAGGAGCTACCGGACAGCGGAAGGAGATCAACGGAGCTGTGACCACTGGACTGCCAAGGCGACGCGACGGAGGCGGAGAGGGATGTAGATGAGGTCGCAGATGTGAGTGGGTATGTCCATGGCATGGGCTCATGGACGGGTGTGGACGGTCTGGCTGCAAGGGTCGTCAGTCGAGTCGACGCGCCCGGACGCGGCGAGGGTGGCACTCACTCCTCCTGTCGCGCTCCGCCTCGTTCATGAGCGCCTGCAACGCTGGGTTTGGGCTTTGGGAGGCAACCCATCGGACGACACCGCCTGGGGAGGACTCGAAGTCTTGGCTGGTGTCCATGAACATGGAGACGTCTGCGTCCATCTGGGGAGAACTATGGTCGCGCTGTCCCTTGCGACAAGGACGAGCATCGACTCGCACGTGATCAGCCAATTGTCGTGTATTGAGTTGCTCGCTTTTGTTTTTCTTTTAGGGCACCCGAGCTTACGTAATCGCATAGTTCCCCACAGGACCATGGAAATTGGACGAGTACAGTAGACTAGTGCCTGTAAATCATGCACCCACTCCGAGGCTGATCAGAGCTGGCTGGGGATACACGCAGCCCGAGTGCCTGTGGTGTTGGTGGAGTTCCTGACAAAATTATTGCCGACCCTGCGCTGCCGTCACGTGCCAAGCTAGTTATTTAGGGCATCTTGAGAGACTCGGCGGGTCCATGGCCACCCTCGTCCGCGCGCTTCCCGTGGAACATGGCACTGATCTCCAGAAAAACATACCCACTCCCTTCCCCGCCCAGCACCTCCTCGACCTCCACGACGATGTCCTCGACGAGCTCGCCGCCGAGCCCGTCGACTATGATGACACCAACGCCGCACGGGCAAGTTCTGCGCGCCCTCACCGCTCGTCCTCTCCTCAACCCTCCTTTCAGGTTGCACAGTGCCAGAATGACGTCCAGACATCCGTCGCAGCGGTTCATCATTCCTGCTTGATGACTCTCGCTAGCATTCTTTCCCCGTTGGCCATCAGTGCGCACCCAGATGACTCTGAACAACCAAATGGCGCTGGCATCCCGCTCGACCAGGTCCTCGCAGAGTCCCCACTCTCTTGTCTCGTCCATGCACTTGGTGCCCGCAACAGCCATCCTGATCGGCTCGATCAACCCCTTAGCGAGGCTGCCCTCCTCTCCCAACTCCAGGAACTCGTCGACGAAGCCGTGCCTTTATTGGATAGACGCGACGCCCACCTCGCACAGGCCATCGTAGCCCTTCTCCGCGATCTCGAACAGGTCCCTGCTTCCCTTGCCCTCACCTCTGCGCAGCTCGTTTCCCAATTCGACCCTCGTCGAGACAATGAAAGCGATACCAAACCATCTCTCAGGTCGCCCTTTGCCACTATTGCCACCCTCCAACGGAAGCTGTCTTCCTTGCAACCCTCTGTCGCGTCCACGTCTTCTGGGTCCAGGCCTACACCCGCTGAGAGCGTTCGAACAGCTCTCTTGTGGGCGCGTATTGATGAGCAGCTCGAGGCTGTCGTATCCCTCTGTAGAGCTCGCGCATCTTCACCTCCACAACCCGCCGTGACAGAGCCATCCCAATCTCGTCTCGCGGCCCAGCCGTCAGAGCCCCAGAACTGGAACAAGGACTGCCGCCCATCCATTGACGATACTCTTCCGCCGGAGTATGATTCCGAGTATCATCACTATTCGTTTGAGCGCCCCCCTTCATACGTCGCGGAGGGGCATCTCGACGCGTTTTCCGAGGAAACACCAACCGACGAGAAGCGTTTGGTTGAACAATACCCTCCAGAGAAGGTCTCGCCCCGCACGCTCACCTCAGCCTTCCCAGCAGACACAGAAATGGCGGCGGAACGCGACCATTCCACGTCATCCAATCCTCTTGATCTTGACACGATTACGCACGCGATCGAGAGACTGTATGTTGCTGCACCGCAATTAGCAAATCAGCGCGTGGAACTCCGGAGGGAAAAGGTCGTGCAAATGAAGAAAGCAAAGGAAGGAAAGGGCAAGGCACGTACGCTTGCAGACCCTGCTGATCCCGAGCTCGATAAGATGCTCGACTTGTTGGGCCGCGCATCCGCGAGGGAAATTCCAGACCAGAGCGCGGTCATTGATCCGCACCGCACCGGCCGCGAGAAGGGTGCAGTTGATATTGAAGAACAGGTAGGCAGTTCGTTCTTGATGATCGGTGATTCTCTGAGAGACTTCTTTCAGCGCAGAAAATACCTAGAACACCTGGTTCACCGCACGTCTGCTGGGAGACTGCACAGCCAAGACGCTGTACCATCGCTCGGTCGCTCCTGCTCGCCCTCGAGTGCAGGCAGTGCACAACAGGACATCGACGAGGATCAGAGTTCAGAGGTACAGCTTGAGGGAGGCTCTCGCGATGGGAAACGGGCATCTTACCCTGCTGCGCCGAAATCAGGTTCAACCCTCGAACTGCCGTCAGAGAGGTCACGGAACAGGAGCCTTTCTGCTTCCCATCTCTCTTGGTTGCGGCCCAAGGAGAAATCCGGGAGCGCCACTGGCACGAAAGAACGTTTCAGTTCTATAACGAGGTCTCTTTCCTCGGACCCCAAGAGTCTCCCCCCCTCGGCCACCCTCAAGTCTGTTCGAAGCTTCTCAGGGAGACTACGCGGCGCGAGCAAGAGCCGACCTTCATCCACGAGTAGAGAAGGTATGAGTCACGGTGCGTCCCTTCTGAACGATTCTTGTGGGAGACATTTCTGAAGGTATGTTGATTAGGTGCCCTTGATGTCGCCTATGTGGCCGAATACCACGAGACGCTCAAACACGTCCTTCTCTTCATCGCCTATGCGTCTCCATCGAGTTCAGCACCCAGTGGAGTGCCTTTGGCGGAGGTGCTTCCTAGTACCTCCAGCGGTACATACGGAGACTGTCTATTCCTCAGGCTTGCTGGTACGCCCTCTCCGCCACTCGCGCTTCCGGTGCCTGTAGTTCCAGGCTCCAAGACGGTCCTCAGTCGGAGCGGTCACTGGGAGGTCAAGGCGAGTTGTTTCCAAAGCGGTGTTCTGCCAAAGGAAAACGAGGACGTGGCCCTACTTCCAGCGTCTGAACTCGCTTCATTTTCCCCATCGTCATATGTGTGTTCTTCATGTTCCCTTCCTCTCGTTCCCGTCCCACCTACGCGGTATCGCGACCTACCATCGGAACACTGGGAGGAACTCATTGATGCGTGGATGTGTCATCCTGAAGGACAGACCCTCGCGAAGACCGGGATGCATGGGAGCGACGGTAATGGAAAGGGGAATGGCTTTGGCTTTTGGCCGACACGCGACGAGGCTTTGGTCGGAGGGAGTTATGTGCTGTTTGACGCGCAGGCGGTTGCGAGCGGAACCATCAAGTGTGAGGGGGTTCGGGAGGTGAGTGCTTATTTAACCATGGTCATCTCTCCGCCTTCCTCTGCAAATCTATTCCGGACGCAAAAGAAGACCATCGTCGTGCTTCCACCGACGAACGCGCTTCGCTTCTCGAAGCCCTGGTTGGTTTCGAGGTGGCGGAATGCGGATCTGGTTGATACAACCCGTCCAAGAGTAATTTTGCTTCTCTTAAACAATCCTCTTTACTCAGGACAGTGTGCTGGGGGCTACACAAGAGGGCACATCTTTCCACGTCGTTTACATTTCCGTTTGTTTTCCACTTTGCTAACAAATGCCATACTTAGCGTGCTGGACTCACTCGCCTAGCACGCTGTCTATGTGGTGCTATCTTGGGCAGGCAACATGATCGGAGACAGGAGGACAGTTCGGTTTCACGGATGTATCGGTTGTTCAAGTACGCTATTCGGCCAATCAGCGCCACGTCGCAGTGAGTGTGGTCTTGTGCTAAGCTGATCTAATCTGAACTTGCAATCAGAGTGCCCAGGATTCCAATGAGCGCATTTGTGTTGCACGACATGCTCGAGCACGTTCAGGCCCATGCAACGTATCGATTCGTGTTGTCGGACGAAGAGGACGAAAGACCGAGACTTTTGGTGGATTCCTATTTCACTACTTCTAGGTGCAGGGAACTCATCGGCCACGTCACAGATTTGGCTGTTCAAACCCCGGATACGACTATCATATATGCTTCCAGCACCAGCCCTACTTCCCAAGAGCGGTACGGTTGATGCCTCCAAAGTGTTGTACAAGATCCTCGGCCCAACGTCGGCCACGTCTGACTTGAAGGAGTGAGTTGATCGGTGCTATCGCCAACCCGATGCTGACGTGAGTGACGTAGTACCCTCAACAAATACCCCGGGTTTCCTCAGGCCGAGTACCTATTTTACCCCATGGACGTGTGTCGAAAGCTGGCCGCGCTGTTGATGGAGAGTACGGCATCATACCCTGAAAGCATGCGAACGATGACGGGCTTGGACGTGGGTTGGTTGACTACGACGTGAAGCGAACGGGGCTACACCTTGACATTTTTGGATCGGATGTTTGCATCATGACCACTATCCTTTGAGTTTTTACGCTACATACATTCTTTTTTTCGCCTTGCACAATGGTACACGCATTTTCTAGAACAGGTCACGTGGTATATGCGAACGGCTCCGGGTATACCGAGTTTGGAAGTCTAAGTCGGACCAATCAAGGACGGTCACATAAGTCGGTCCACCATGCCCCCCTCCCGCCCCTTCTCGCCCGCCGCCTCCCATAACGACGCGCGCACCTCCACGGACAGCGAGCCAACCACCAACGCGCTCCCTACCAATGGCATAATCCACCGCCACCACGACGCCGACCAGGACCTAGACCCAGACATGGACCCGCTTGAGCGGCTGGAACGCCAACTTGCGCGTGAGCGGGCGGAAAAAGAAGATCTCGCGACGCAATACCGAAATCTCCTTGCCAAGCTGACGACCATGCGTACCACGCTGGGCAACAAGCTCAAGCAAGACGCCGTACGTCCCATTTCCACTCGTCCGCTCCACGTCACGCTTACGCGCTCACGCACGATGTGGTGTTGACCAGGAAGAACTCGATCGTCGGGAGCTCCACGTGCAGACGTTGACGGCGCACAACGAAGACTTGCGCACGACGGTGGAGACGCTCAAGGCTGAGCTGATGGCGTCGCATGATGAGAACGAGCGGACGGCCAGGGAGCTGGATTTATTGCGGAATAGGGATTTGAGCGAGAGCGTGGCGAGCGCGCACGAGTTACGAGAGACGTTGGCCGAATTGGAGCGGTGTCGGTTGGAGAAGGATGAGTGGGAGAGGGGGGCGATGCAGGAGAGGCTTGCGGTCGAGGAGGCGAGGGGGATCGCAGAGGCGCTGAGGAGAGAATTGGATGTCGAGCGGGAGACGCGGGTGAGGGAGAGGGCGGAGTTGGACGCTGCGAAAGAGACGGCTGCAAATTTGCAGTCGGTGCTCGAGGATTTCCAGACGGGTGTGTGCTTGCTTGTTTGGTGTGGTCGTTGGGAGCGGCACGCTGACTTGGATTAGCAAGGGAGCATGAACTCGGGCAAGCGGTGAGAGATTACAAGACGCAACTCGACGACGTCACGCTGTCGTTGGCCGAGTATAAGCGGCGCGCACTCGATGCCGAGGTCTGCATTGTCCATTTGCATTCTGGTTACATCTCTCACTCGTTGCGCAGCTACAATTAGAAGAGAACAAGAGTAATGCATCACGGACATCGGAATTAGAGCAGGAGGTCAAAGAGAAGAACCTCCTCATGGGAAAGCTGCGGCACGAAGGTGTTTCCTCCGTCTCCCCCCATCTGCTATATTGCCCGTGTTAACTTTCTTCGCCAGCCGTCATCATGAACGAACACCTTATTGAGGCCCTGCGCCGTCTTCGGAAATCATCTTCTGACACCAACGTAGACCGTCGACTCGTCACCAACGTTCTGCTTTCGTTCTTATCTACGCCTCGTGCCGATCCAAAACGATTCGAGATATTAGGGTTACTCGCAACTATTCTTGGATGGGAAGATGCGGAGAGGGAGAAAGCTGGCTTAATCAGGGGCCAGGGAACAATATCCAGCGCTGGGGCAACCGGAAATGGGGCATCTGGAGGGGGTGGGATATTCTGGGGGAGAGGCGTCAACGGAACCGCATCACCAAGCAAAAGCAAGAGCATAGAATTAGAAAAGACGGACGAGACAGAGGTATACTTTTCTGTTTCTTGGCGACACTGTTTACTTAACCGTTTCGCCAGTCGTTCTCCCGTCTATGGGTCGAGTTCCTGCTTACGGAGGCTAATCAGGGCGAGTCCCAATCCCAATCAGGGCCACAGATGTCGCCATCCAGGTTGATGCCGCATGCCTCCACGTCCAGTAGCCCTTCACATTCACCCAACCGCATCACGCTTTCGTCATCCCCCAACGGACGAGCTTCGCCGACGGGATCCAAAGGCACGCGACGGTTGGGCACTTGGACCCCCCTCGGCGGTGCCGCAATAAGCTTGCCCAGTCTCAATCTGGCGCCTCCACCATCGCGGAAAGGAAAGGAGAAGGAGATCCTACCATAACACCCATGGGTCTAACACCCGTGCAGGGGGGATGATACGGGGAGTGGCGGTTCGCCGCGGACTCTGGTCCGGCGGACGTGGATGCTGGTACAACGAGGTTGTGCCGCATCGTCCAGTTCCCGCCGTGCGTACTTGCATTTAGTTGGTCGTGTACATTGATATCATCGACATTATTTCAGCGGATCACTTGGACAATTCATTCATTTTGCATGCAGGCAACGGGGGTTGTGCATAGTGTCAGTTCGAAGATGCGCTCTGACACCCTTGGGCTCTGAGATCGAGATCTGAGCTCGTTGTTGTGCTTCGTTTGCCCGCGATCGGTCCGACAACTCCGCACAAACTATGCTCGAATGCTTCTGCAGACGTACAAATTCAGTGTTATCGTCGGCTCCAGTACACCTGCGTTGATATGGCTGCAGTTCGCCTGGGGGAAGAGATCTGAAAACACGGAACGCGCGTACAAGCTGCAGGCTTTGTTCGTCCATGCTCCTATGTTGTGCCCACAATCGTATGTACCCACTGACGCCCACATTGATAGGGGAACACCAAGACAAGCCTAGAGCACGCACTGGGTGCCTAGCATATGACTTGTGCGCAGCAGCAGCAGCGAGCCGAGCACCGCTACAAGCTGTGGATCATACTGAGAAACGAAAAAGGACGCGAAGTAAGTCGAGTTCTCGAACCCCGTCAACGCCGTCCCCTCGCATCACCCCTTGATGTGGTACTGCTTATCTGTGTGCTGGCACGGAGAACTCATGCAAGGATACATTACCACCCCCATATGGCACTTCCTGTGCGTGAACATCATTGGGGGTCCACCATATCCGATCCCATATCGGTTGGTTCCCTCGTTTCATGCCCATTGCCCCATCTGCCAGCACGTAGGGAGAAGCCACGGGGGACCCCCTTTATCATCGCATGTCCTACGTACTGGGGCGCAAGGTGGACTTAGAAGGACCCGACAGAAGTTAGGCTCGCGCAGTAAACGAATGAATGATACCGTTTCAGGTCGCCCACGAGGGAGGCATGGAGAAGGTAAATAGATGGACGTCTGCTGGGGATCCGGCTCGTCCGATATCATGCTGCCCTGGTTTGTCGTTCTTCTTCCCCTAGCTTTCACTGCATTATGGGCTGCGAAGCCCTTGTTGATCCCTCGCGTCCGCACGTATAAACGTGCGGCGCAAATCCGCACCCTGCTCAATCCACCCCATCTGTCTCTAGGGAGCCTCCTCCTCGCCCGTGCGGCTCCTAACGAACGGCTCGTTCATGCCTTTGAGCTGACAAGTACATTTGTCAGCAGTGATACGAAGGTACACAAGACCTTCACCACAAAGGCCAAGGCGCTCATCACTGGCGCGGGTGAAAGGGACGAGAGGTGGCGGGAGGTGGCGCTGATCGCCGAAGCGACCGTACACCAATTCATGCCTATTCATCCGAGCGTCGAGTTTGCCACGCTCGTCCAATGCATCACATTTTCCGTTGTCCTCTCTACCCTCTTCGACGCAGATCTCGACGCCCTCCGTTGTGACGACGTCGTCTATGTCACGAACATCATCAACCAGCGGTGGAAAGACTCCAAGATCAAAGATGCCGCCGTGATGCGCCAAGACGATTCCCTGCGCAGAATATTCGCTCACATCGACCGGTGGATCGTCGACCATGATCAGTATCCCAACCCCCTGAACTTCATTCTCCCTGCCTACGAAACCTTGTGGCGAGTTGTTGCGGTGACGGTAGCCTACGTCTACCGTTGCCACGACAACACGCTGCACGATGTCGCGATCGCTTTCGGGAGGGATCCTACGGAAGAACGCTTCCAAACGTTCGGGGAGAATGGCCAGCCGAGTATGCAGGCCATTATCCTCGAAGTCCTTCGACTCCACCCGCCTACGAGACATATCGCCCGTGCACCTACAGAGTCGAGGTCATGGTGGCGCGCTCTGGTCACACCCGCGGTTGAACTAGCAGACGTCGAAGCTGTCCATTTGTCAGATGACTATGGGAAGAATACGTCCGAGTTCGATCCGATGCGGTTCCATCCGTCGCGGACGAGCGGACAACCGGAGTTGTACTCATTCGGGTATGGGAAATTAAAATGCATTGCTGCTTCGTGGGCACCGGTGGCAGCTGCGGTCATCGCTGCCAAGGTGGTTGCGCAGATCGAGGAAGCGCGGTGTACGGTGACGGTTGGCCCCAAGATCGGGGGGCGAAGTGGGTGGGATGGATGGGCGGTCGGGAAGGAGACCAAGTGATCGTACCGGTGAGTACGTCTTCTACATTTGACTTTTCTTTTCGCATTGACCAATAATGGACTAGGATTGAGTGCCGGATTTCCGCGAGTGCAGCGGTGATATTTTTGCGATAGCTAGAAGTACTATGTGGGAATGTATACTACCGAGTCCTTGATGTGACCAACTCAGTAGTTCCGGCAGTTGTTTGTACTGTACACTGCACGTTTCATCTGTCCGACGGTTTCTCAGATCTCAGTAACGGATTCATCCCATAATTTCTGCGAATACAGCAAGTGGCTATATAGATCCATCATGTTGGCTCCGGAGGGTGTCGCCCCTCTTCTCAAGGGAGGCTGCTTTTGCGGGGCTGTCCCCTTCTCAATATTCGGACCTCCCGTGCTCAGCGCCTATTGCCATTGTACCAATTGCCAAAGGCTGATGGGCAAGTTCTCGCATGTTCCTAACGTGGGCTGAAGCATGAATCTGGCGACAGGGTGTCCGTTCGTCCACACGATACACTTCAAGGAGGCAGACTTTGTTTGGTCATGGCCCTTTACGATTCCCTTTACGCAACCTTCTAGGGTCGACTACTACGAAGATCCGCTGAAGCAGCATAAACGGCGGTTTCGATGCAAGCAGTGTGGGGCCCCAGTAGCGTCTTTTAACGCGCGAACGGGACAATACAGCGTGTGGGGGGCGAGCCTCGAGAGAGGGCCAGATGGTGAAATATTGGAATGGGAGAAGGTGAAACCAACCGCACATCAATTCTATGGGACTCGAATGCTGGATGTGAACGATGAGCTGGGAAAATGGGAGGGGTACGAAGGCAAGTCAGAAAAGGTAGGGTGAACCGGGCGCGCCCAGGAATATAATGGACGGGCGGCTGTGAGGACGGTCAAAGTGTTGACCGGGTTTTCTCGCGTAGTGCTATGGCAGCTAGCGGTGGCTATACAGTTTCGTTTCAGTCTGGCCGGAGCCAGATCAGCGCTTGTCACAGGACACTACATAAGTACTTTGTACTGCCCCCTCCCGTCTCTCCTCTTTCCTCCGGCGCGCTAATATTGAGCCACGATGCTTTCAAAACGTATCATTGCTGTTGCGCGTAGTCGTTCTGCTTTTGCAAGATATGATCCGGCTTCCGGCGTGTCCAGGACTTGGTACAGTTTTTCGTGTCATACCTCAACCAAAGTTCCTCAATCCTCATTGGGTCACCAGGCATGCCACTGCCTCGCATCTCAGGCGCACGCAGTTTCATGCTTCTCGTCTTCTGCAAGGTCAGTCTTATGACGTGATTCCCATCGCTGCGCGGACCGTAACAGTGGCATAATGTGTAGCTGAGACCGTCAAGGTCCCTCAGATGGCAGAATCCATCTCAGAAGGCACTTTGCGGTCATGGGCGAAACAGGTTGGCGATACCGTTGAGGCGGACGAAGAGGTCGCCACTATTGAAACGGACAAGGTACGACCTCGATGGCTCTCAGTTTGTCCGTGACTTGAACTGACGCGGCCTGATCAAGATTGATGTCACCGTCAATGCTCCCGTTTCCGGAACGATCGTTGAGCTCCTTGCAAAGGAAGAGGACACTGTCACCGTCGGACAAGAGCTCTTTAGAATAGAGGGCGGGGAAGTTGGTATGCATCATTCTTCAGTCCCGCAACTCTCATCTGATCTCCTACGTTTAGCTGCGGCTCCACCTCAGGAGGAGAAGACACCCGAAAAAGTAACTCATGCGGATTCTCCAAAGCCGGCCGAGGCAGCCCCGCCAAAGGAACAACCCACACCATCCCCAGCTCCCTCACAGAAGAGCACTCCGGAGGTTCCCAAAGCGGTTAAACAGGAATCAAAACCTGAGGCTGCTGCCCCATCAAAGGTGCCGGGAAGCCGCAACGAGACTAGAGTAAACCATCATCCCGTTTGGTTCCGTTCCGTCTTTTGACCGCTATCTAGGTGAAAATGAATCGCATGCGTTTGCGCATCGCCGAACGCCTAAAGGAGTCTCAAAATGCCGCCGCTTCCTTGACTACTTTTAACGAAATCGACATGTCCTCCCTCATGGACATGCGCAAGAAATACAAGGATGAGTTGCTCAAGGAACATGACGTCAAACTTGGTTTCATGAGTGCGTTCGCTCGTGCTTGTACGCTTGCATTGCAAGAAATCCCTGCTGCCAATGCGTCCATCGAGGGCGATGAGATTGTTTACCGCGATTTTGTGGATCTGAGCGTTGCTGTCGCAACCCCCAAAGGCTTGGTCACGCCCGTCGTCAGGAACGCAGAATCAATGAACTTCCTTGCGATCGAGAAAGAGATTGCCTCTCTTGGAAAGAAGGTCTGTAGATCCGTTCACCCGATTTAGCCTGTTCATTCACGATTATTCAGGCCAGAGACAGTAAACTTACTCTCGAGGATATGGCTGGAGGTACATTCACCATGTCAGTCAAAATTTCCAGTGCACTGTGAATCAAACTGACGACAGGCGTCCAGCTCCAACGGCGGCGTCTTCGGTTCCCTGTATGGCACTCCTATAATTAACCTCCCGCAATCCGCCGTTCTCGGTATGCACGCCATCAAAGAGAAGCCTGTTGTCGTGAACGGCCAGATTGTTATACGGCCAATAATGGTTGTGGCCCTCACATATGACCATCGTCTTCTTGACGGACGGGAAGCCGTCACCTTCCTTGGTTAGTTGGTGTACGGTGTTGTTACTTTTCTCATACTAACACTGTATTCCTTTCCCCCTTTTCCTCTGCAGTCAAGGTCCGCGATTACATTGAAGACCCCAGAAAGATGCTCCTGGCTCCATTTTAACTCGCATTTTTGGGTCCTCCGTCTTCGCTTGTGCCTTCAGACTTTGAGTGTAGTCTCGTAGCCCATAATTGGACAATGTCTTCAGTATCATAGATCTTGTACAATGCCAGCGCCACTAAGGTTCGGGTCAAGATCAACTGCGTTGGATTATGATCATCGAGTCGCGGCGCGACGTATCGTTGCAGCCTTCAGTCCTCACTGGATTCCGCTACTTTATTTGGACATTGCCTCCCTCCATAGATAGCGACAGCTCAAGATGTACACCGTCGTAACCCACGCCGCTTCTACGCATACGGTTGTTATTCAACGTGCCGTAATTCGAGTGTTCGCTTTCTCCTCTGCACTCTTCGCACATGGAAAAGGCTTTCGATTACGCACCGAGTTCAACGACGTTGGAGCTGCCGAGGTTGGGGCGCTCATCGTCCCGCAGGCCGAGCAAGCGCGTCTGGCCAGTGTTGACAGTGCTCGTCCTCGCAGCCCTCTACCTCTCTATCGATCTTCCCCTCCTCTCAGTCGAACATCCCAAACTCCACGTTCGTGTACCCTTGCATGCCGCAGACACGCTCGCAAGGTGTCGATCCTTGTCCCTCAAGCCGGCGCCCCCTCCGGAGTTCAGCAGCCGTACGCACTCGGATAGGTACGAGCCAGGAACCAAGTCGGTTCTACTTCGGAACGCATCGATCTGGACTGGCCTGCACAATGGGGAGGACGTCGTTCATGGGGACATTTTGTTAGAGAATGGGCTGATCAAGAACGTCGGAGACCTGGGCGCCTTGTTCAACAAGGACCATGTTACTGAAGTTGACGTCGAGGTGAGCATGACCGAGGCTACCTTAGTATGATCAAGTCACGATGCGTACCCATTCACAGGGTGCATGGGTGACTCCCGGGTGAGTGGACAACTGCCACACGGCTGCCGACTAGCCTGACGGCGAACTGAAAGCATTATCGATGTCCATTCTCACATCGCTGTTGTCCCGTCCCCACAACTCCAAGGTGCCATAGATGCCGGCTCTAGTGGAGGTTTCGCCGTGCCATGGGTGCGATCCGTCGATGGTTTGAACACGCACGATGATAGCTATGCTCATTCTATCGCGGGAGGCGTCACCACATCGCTCATTCTTCCCGGGTCTGGCATTGCTATAGGTAGTTGTCTTGTTCCGTTTTAGTGCGAGTGTTAAGACGACCGTGGTCTCGTTACAGGTGGACAAGCATTTGTAATTAAACTACGGTCGACCAGTGAGAGGTCGACATCATCACTGTTGGTCGATCCACCCTATGGCCTCAATGGTACACAGGTGGACTACAGTGTACCGCCGCGTTGGCGTCATATGAAGTATGGCATCGTTTCGTACCTCCCGCACTCTGGGATTTGCTCACGTGTTTCGCAGGCATGCATGTGGTATGTATTCAGTCATACCTACGCATATTGATTAACATAATTTATGTTCCAAGGAGAGAACCCTTGTAGGTGTCTTGATTTTTTTCCCTCTCTGCCCGATCCAATGTCTTCAATTCGGCAGCACATTCAAGATCAAGAATGGACACCGTATGGGCGTACCGTGAAGCGTGAGTACTCGGAACTGTTTCGTTTCTTCCACGTTAACGGCTGGTGGACAGCTACGAACATGCCCGCCAAATCAAGGACAAGCAAGACGAGTATTGCTCGAAAGTTTTCGCTGACGAATGGGAAGGGCTAGGCGAGTTTCCAGAAGAATTGCAATGGGAAGCCCTTGTAGACACCCTGAGAGGCAGGGTCAAGGTAACTAGATTGCTCAGTACGAAAAAGGGATCACCATCCAACTAACCCTTCTTCAGGTTCAAACGCATTGCTATGAGGCCGTAGACCTTGATGCCTTCGTGAGGGTATGTGCATCGTTCAGTGCGCTGTCCTGTGATGGGAGGGTGACTTTCTTTGAAGCTGTCCAACGAGTTCCAATTCCCAGTTGCTGCATTCCATCATGCTCATGAGGCTTACCTTGTTCCGGCTGTCCTCAAGCGAGCCTATGGTCGGACTAATCTTTGCATTGTGAATTGGAAACTGATCGTCGTTTGTAGAACATCCTCCCGCTATTGCGATGTTTGCAGCATTCGCAAGGTAGAACTGCAGGTTATACGTTTGGGTGTCGAAACTGACTGTCACTAGGTACAAGCGTGAAGCATTCCGCCATTCTGAATTCGCGCCTCGCATCCTGAACGAGCAGGGACTCAAAGTCGTTATGAAGGTGAAGTAATCTTACATTATCGTGAAGTGACACTGACCTGGTGTCGTTTTAGAGTGATCACCCAGCAATTCAATCTCGCTGGCTTTTACACGAAGCTCAGCAAGCTCACTATTATGGACTTCCTTCAAATGTTGCTCTTGCTTCTGTCACGACGAACGCTGCAGAAGTGCTTGGGCTGGAGCACCGTCTTGGTTACATCAAGGAAGGTGCGTGAGGTCCCACGAGGGGAATATATTCTGGTCATTAACTACCTTTGCAGGTTATGATGCAGGTAAGTCAAAGTAGTAATTCTGATTCCAGCTCGATTCTCAAGAATAGGATCTCAGACCTTGTTATCTGGGACAGCCATCCACTAGCGCTCGGTGCTACGCCAGTGCAAGTGTTCATTGATGGGACACCTCAACTTCCAGAATCCTTCTCTAAGAAGAGAGATGACAGACAGGCCGCTCCTAGAACTCCAAACTTTGATGAGGAAGCCAAGGCCGCTGTCGAGTTCGTCGGACTACCTCCTCTAGACGTGACACCGATCAGCTCTGTCGGTGTTCTGTTCCGAAATGTATCCAGCATGTGGCGGAGGGATGAATCTGGAGTGCATTCTGTCTTCCGTACTCGCGGTGCTGATGACGAAGGCATCGTCTTCGTTGAAGACGGGGAAATCGTCTGCGCGGGCTCAATGGGAAGTTGCACTTCTTTTGTCGATGGTGAACGGATGAAAGTGATCAATTTGGAGGGCGGCTCTATCACCCCCGCTTTAGTGTCTGCAGGAGTTTTACTCGGTCTTCAGGAGATTTCTTCCGAATCGAGCGCCTCCGATGGTACCGTTTTAAACCCACTGGGTGGGTCTATCCCAGCGATTCTGGGCGAGGGTAGCATCACCCGTGCCGTAGACGGCCTCGTGTTTGGGACTCGAGATGCTTTGTGAGTCTGTCGCCTCAGAGTGTGCTGAGCATACTGATGCATCTCGTGTCAAGACTTGCTTATCGGTCAGGTGTCTCGACCGCAGTTATATCACCACGTTCGAATGGTTTACTAGGTGGTTTGGGTACTCACTTCTCCCTCGGGGCAAAACACATATTAGAAAATGGGGCCGTGCTCGACGATGTCACTGCTGTTCACGTTGCTGTCCTACACCGGGATGGAGGACCAAGCGTGAGCACGCAGATAGCGGCACTCCGTCGCCTTCTGTTGGGTCCGTACACAGGTGAAAGGGGCGCGTCGTTCGAAGCCGTTATCAAGGTTCATCCACAATTTTCCCTGAAACCCCCTGAATCTGACGTGAGGGCGCACAGGGAGAGTTGCCTCTGGTCGTCAACGTGAAAAATGCCGACATCATTTCCAGTCTTGTGAAGCTTAAGCAGGAAGTCGAGGCGAGCTCTGGGACGCCCATCAATATGACCCTCGTAGGCGCAGGCGAAGCACACCTCGTTGCTGCTGAACTGGCAGCTGCGAACATTGGCGTTATCGTCACGCCCCCCAGACCGTTTCCCTTGACCTGGGAAGGCCGCAGGATGTCAGTCCTCTCATTGCACATGTTCCCAATTCTCGACTTATGTTATTTCTATATTCAAGCATTCAAGGACCGCCTGTTACAGAACAAAGCCTCGTGACCACGTTGTTCGTCCATGGGGTAACCGTTGGTATCGGACACCAAGGAGTCAATGAAGAGGCATACCTGTCTGCTTGGGCTGCGCGCAACTTAAGATGGGACGCTGCCTGGGTCAGTTATTCTGTATGTGACGCGGTACACTATCATGACGTGATATCTTTCCCCGTACAGGCGCACATTGACTCTCGTGGGTTGATTAGCATGGAGGACGCTTTGAACATGGCGACGACGAACGTCGAGAAGTTGTTGGGAGTGACTCGGAGGGCGTCGGACAGTGACACCGTCGCCACGGTAGGAGGAGAACTGCTGAGTTTCGAAGGCAAGGTGGTTGCAGTGACTTCGCGGAGGCGCGGGGTAGTTGATCATTTCGAATAATACTTGCCCGTGTTTGTGTGTTGCATAGAGTGCTGGTACAAAGATGTCATTGTCGTTTGGCAGCAACTCGCGGCCCCGGAACGCTGAGCGCCGGCCCTGTCCGAGCTCGTCACTGGCGCCCACAAAATGACGGTGCGACTACCTAATGAAACGCGAACACTGGTGGTGAAGAAGTCCCCTGCAGAGAGGGAGCTACTCTATCACGACGCAGTGATAGAGAAGCGTCCTATACCGACCTTGCGGAGGGGTCAGGTCCTGGTAAAGATGGGAGCCGTAGCATTCAACCGCAGAGATGTCAGTATCCTTTTTACCACCTCGATTCCCTGACACTGAACTGGACCACGTACTACGTCTTCAAATAGCTCTGGATTCGGCTTGGGAAGTATCCCGGTATTACATTCGGAGCCACGTTCGGGGCTGACGGTGCAGGTGCGCAGACGCTATTTTGCCTAACCTCCTGGTCATTCAATGTACAAGGGTACCAGGTATGGTCGTTGCATCTGCGGATCCTCACGACCCCCTCCTACACCGACGCGTGTTCCTCACGCCAATACGGGGTTGGGAGAGCGCCCCCGACGCGCCAGAGCCCGGGTGGGTTTTACCCTATCCTCGACGCGTCGAACGTCGTCTCATCTCCACCTATGTTCCAGGTCTACGTTTGGCATCCTCGGCGGTGGGAAATACCCCCCTTTAGGAACCTTTTCAGACTATGTCGTCGTCGAACGGGATCAAGTCGTTCGTTCCCCGAACCACCTCGACGATGTTCACATGGCTGCGTGGCCTGTCGGAGGTTTGACTGCTTGGAGGTCTGTCAGCGTCAATGCTCGACTGAACTCAGTGCGGTGGATTGGCGCGTATTGACTGACACGCGCTCTTTTTTTTTTTTTCGCAGGGCCGCCATCGTCAACGCCCGCGTCGCCAAGGGTCAGCATGTCCTTATCACAGGCATCGGCGGCGGCGTCGCTCTCCTCGCACTTCAGTTATGTCTCGCCAAAGGCGCAGACGTATTCGTCACGAGCGGTGGCGAAGATAAAATTCAAAAGGCGATCGCCCTCGGTGCCGCCGGAGGGGTCGTCTACAAGTCGGGTGCGGCTTCTAGCCTTGACGCCACCGTTGTGTCTGACGCGGAGCGCCGTCCGCAGAGGACTGGCCAGGTCAACTTGCCAAGTTGCTCGTGAAAGAAGGTAGGCCCGTGTTGCTCGACGCTGTCATCGACTCCGGCGGAGGCGACATCATGGGCCAAGTCAATAGAATTCTAAAGCCCGGTGGAAAAGTCGTCGTCTACGGCATGTATGTGTTGGCTTGCACGCGCACACCTCGCATTCATTCTATGTCAATCTCCGTCTAGGACTGCCAACCCCGTTGTAAGATTCACCATGCGCGAGGTGTTGAAGCACCACCAGCTTATCGGTTCGTGTGGTCTGTTTGGTTTGTGGTCAAGAGGGGCTGTATTGACGTGCAATGAACAAAGGGTCGACGATGGGGTCACATCAGGACCTCGTTGACGCGACAAGGTTCATGGCAGAACACGCCATCGTCCCTGTGGTGTCCCATGTGTTGGAGGGCTTAGGGTCTGCTGAACAAGGGTTTGAGCTCATGAAACGTGAAAGTCAGTTTGGCAAAATTGTCATTCGCATGGATGAGAATGGGCAGGTTGCAGCGCGACTTTAGTGTGGGCCCAATTGATTGTACCTCATGTAACCCCTCCTGGGCGAGCGAGAATGAACCTCAGGATCAGTGCGCTCAACAGACTCTGGTACCGGGGCACGGTAATTATTCCTCGATCCGCCAGGCAGGCAGGAGTAAACGAAACCAAGTATACAATTCAGGTCGGGACCACATTCATACATTTATCGGGCATTCTGCAACGCTTCTTTGATTCTATACTCCCAATACCTGACGAAGAAGGCACGTCAATTTAATTGCCGAAGAGAACCCCCTCAGACGAACTGTATAAATGACTTACTTCTTTCTCATAAAGTCGTGTTCGTGTGCAAGGGACTTCCAAAGCTTCACATGAAGCGAACGACAAAGTTAGCTTCAAACTAACCACGAATGGGTAAACAAAGTATTACTGTACCTCGATCGCTTTCATAAGATCCTCTCCACCGCTTGCTTCATAAGTGTCCGCCAGGAATTCAATTGCTGCGATACAGGGTAGTTGGGCCCCTGGTGATGGGAGGGGATCCTCAAGGTCCACAATATCTCCAGGGGGTGCCTCGTGTTGTCCTGGCTGGGGAACAGAGTAAGGGGTCACGAAAGATCGAACGATCGAATAGGACGTTTTGGAGCAGTCCAGTATACCCCGGAGATAATTCCACGCAGAGGCATTGTTGGGCGCGATGGCTATCTTTGTTTTCACAAAGCTAGAGGGGGGAGAAACGGTCAGTTCAAATCGATCTCCGTGACTGCCGATGCGCAACACACGTCAACTCTCTGCGGACGACCGCATCCCTGTCCTCGTCTCCCTGCCTCACGCCGGACTGGAACACGACAAAGAAACGGTGATGCCACGCCGAGTTGTTGCGCAGATCGCCGCCCAACATGCGTTCTACGAACGGGAGCTCACCGCGCCACAGCGCGTCGTCGTTGAACTGGGCGAGAATCCACTGCCTGTACGACCAGGTGTGGTAGTTCTTAGTATCGATGTGGAGGGCGTTGGCGATGAACGCGAGTTCGGGTGCGGGGTTATTGGTCTGTTGGACCAGGAGTCGACGGTGATGCCAGACTTGATACGTTTTCAAGTACGTGACCGCGAGCTCGTCCATGAGCCGCAGCTCTGCGTCCAAGGGGGCATTCAAGGCAATGAGGGTTTTGTACCGATACTGCCTGATCAAGCAGTGCACGGGTTTGACGGGTGCTCCGAAGAGGAGTAAAGTAATACTCACCACGCCGAGTAGTGTGCAGGATTCTGGCGAATGATGTTCTCTGTGAGATCGAGCACCCTGGGGCTCTTTTCTCCGGTCTTGACTATGCCTCTGAAATAACTTGTTGCATCTTTGTCTAAATCGTGGACCGGGTGCTCAAGACGGCATGATCGAAAAAGTCATGGTATACACGCACATTCTGGCGTATAGAAGATTGGTGCGATAGGAGTAGCGCCATCGTACTGCTCGAGGGGGACAACATCGGCCCATTCTGGTCTATCGGCAAATAATGGTTGGTCGTCCATGGCGAGGCTGATGCAAGGAAGCGACACATCCTTGACGGTCGTTGTTGCCCACACCCGAAATGGACTACCAATGAAATGCTGACTTCAGAGCAACAGCGGGTGTCATGTCCACAAGTAAAACCATCAGAACGTACGATACAAAGTGGATCTAAACTACGGAAGACATGTGAAGAAGATAGGTATCAGAATAATATCGAGCCACATCACAAAAAGCAAGCGACAGAGAGAAATTACATGGCATGGCTAAACAGTATATTACTTAGGCTGCAGCAGGGGCAACCGCGGGGGCAACCGCGTTGCTGGCAGTATAGTCCTACCACTTCGTCAGGATTGCTTCTCGAGACCTGGAGTCCATCCGACACATACCTCCATCTCGGCATCAAGATCCGCAGCACTCTTTTGTGGACGTTCGGTACCTTTCCTGGCACGGCCCCTTGCCCTACGGATACCACGCGATGCAGGCCTGTATCACCGGGGATAAGCACAGTATTCAACAAGTTGAGGCATAGACCGACCTTGCTGCTCTTGTGGTGGTGGTAGTAGCAACTACAGTGGCGGGTGGAGGAGCGACGCGGGAAACCAATGATTGGGCGGGCGCTGGTCGCGCGGGGTCAACGACGATCTCGATCTTCATGGGTCGTTCTGTAATTGACGGACGGGCGCGGGATAGTGAACGTTAGTCGGCTGAGTTCTGACGCAAGCAGGCAAGCAAAAAAGGGGGACGGATACGAGCAACCCATAATCCAATCTGCCACCGAGGTTCGCCGAGTCATTCATCCGCGCTTCAAGTACTCGTTCACGACGACGCCGAAATATCGAGCCTTCATGACATGCCCAATCCTGAAATTGGTCAAGCGGTGAAGATCTGGAGGATACCGACCCTCGCTCCACAATCCTTGCACCGGACTCAGAACCAAATCCCATGACCGCACCATAAAGTAAACCCGGATAGCTGGCTGCAGGCAGCATGGATTCCGAAGGGTGATCAGTCCTTCGCTATGAATCCACGGCCGTAATCCACCACATGCATGACGAAGCAAGGGTGGCAGCGAGGACGAGTCAAGGTTGCCACCAACAAGACTGTCAACTCGCACTTTTCAGCGCCTGAGGTATGTCGTCCCAAGTAGCTTTGGAAGTGGGCGTCGACCAGCGTTCGACGGCAACGGTCACCACAGCACTTCATGGGCTCCTCCAAGAACAGAGACGAAATAAAGCAGATAAGAAAGCGGCGATACTAACTCCCATCGATGAGGCGGTTGTTGTACTGTTGGTATGCCTTGGTGCCATCTCCTTTCCGCTGAAAGTGAACCGCGGCAATTCCTTTTGAACGACCAGCACTGTCATAGTGCAAGGTGACATCACGAAGAGAGCCGACGGTGGAGTGAAAGAGTTCCTTCACAAGACTGTTAGTGACGAAGGTAAACAAAAGGGTTGGGAAAGACAAAGTACCTTGATTTGGACTTCATTCACGTCCGGAGGGAGATTGGAAACAATGATCTTGTCAGCGGGCTGAGAGGTAGGGTTGGCTGCGGCGACCACTTTTGCAGCAGCAGCGTTTTGGGCAGCAGCACGCACGGCTGCATTTGCAGGGGCACCCAACACTTGGGCCTTGGCTCCACCACGGCGGCCGACTCGACGGGTATTTTTGGGGCGGGCGTTAATAACCTAAATAAATTTAAGCCACAAGAAAAAAAAGCTGTAAACGCGTTTTGCTCACCTCGTCGAGGGACTTGTCCATTTTTCAGTGATGAATGGGGCGCGAGGAAATAAACTGAGGACGTGGGCGAGAGTGAGACCTTGGTGAAGTGGTGGCAACGACAAAGGGGCAACGCGCAAACGCGTGAAAACGGGCAGACTGCTATATATTAGGAAGCGGAGTTTTCTGAGCTTAAATGTGTGGCTGTACTCGTCCCCTTGCTGTATGTGGCTGTACGTTTGACCTTGTGCTCGTCAAAGGCTATGTCTCGAGGTGGTCGTGGGGCTCGCGGGGGTGGGCGAGGGGGATTCAGAGGAGGTGCCGCTTTTGGCGCAAATCCTCCAATGGGCCTCACATTCGCCGACATACAAGCAATATCGCGTGAAGCAGACGCATTGTACCCCGTAGGTTGGAGATCTTGTTTATTGTTACGTGACGACCCTCTGATATCGATATCTGCCCAGCCCTTGGACCCGTTACCTGTGCTTTCAGACTTCTCCGCCGAGGAGAAGAAAATAAGCGAGTTGCAGACGGGCTTCATCACCCGACTCCGACAATCCCCGTATTATGTCGTGGAAACAGTAAAATCGAATGGTCAGGTCGTGCCTACCAGTGCACATACCATGCTGATCTATGTGTGCAGAGCTTGAACGATATTCAGATAAATATCGCCAAACTTCTGCATCGCTTCCCGCTCTCAAACGCAGAGACCTACACGCACCTTTTTTCCCATCCGAAATATTCGATGGTTACTTCAACCCTAAAAAGAAACGGAAAGGTGGTGTCCTCTTTAATTCGTGGCCTAATGTCTTGACAAACGCTTCCGGCAGAGAAAAAGGTTAAAACAACCCGTTTGAATCTTGATGAACTAGCAGAGGAGACAGAGGAACTCGTATGATCCTCCAGATCTCACGCCTTTACGTTCTTACCGAACCATCTACCAGGAAAAAAGCGGTGGGGAACGGTCAGATGCGGATTCGCAGGTTGCTGAATCAGATTATGACGTCGAGGAAGAATATGACAATGATTACGCCGAGAACTACTTTGACAACGGTGAAGGCGACGACCTAGATGATCTAGGTGTTGGGGGTGGTGGGGATGACGGAGGGGGAGGTGAGACACTTTGTTCATTTTCAGTCGTCTGCTCAACGTTATCCTGCAGATTATGACTAGCCTACCATTTAGATTCAGGCGTTGCGGTAGGTAGTCGCGTCAGTTTCGAACTGTATCCTGAGTGAACTATGGTCATGTCAGCTGTACCAAATGTGTGTACCTGCATATTAGTTGCCCGTTCACCTCGACCCCGACTCCACCACGCAGTATATACGCAGCGGAACTGCGGACCTTCCTCCTGTATGCCATACAGGCACGTGACTGTTGGTCATATATTCACTCAACTAAAGCAGGCGCGCAAAGCACCTTCAGCCAACCAACCTATTGATGCCCGCCGCGCCCACCATGGTGTCTACAATCCACCTCGTCACCCTCCTTGTCGCTCCCCTCGTCGTCCTCGCTTGCGAAGGAGACTGCATCATCGACATCACCAAGGAATACCTCAATCTATACTCCCCTATCATTACCAATGCCCTCCAAAATATGGCACGTATCCGCCCTGGTTATCTCGATGTTCATAACAGACCCCTTCCGCTCTCGTAGGCCGATAAAATAGACGCTCAAATCGTTCCGCCTGATAACCGTCGCCAGGACTCTATCAGCTACTTCACCCCCGTGATCAACGCGTACAACAAGGTGTCCTACAACGGCTTGGAAAAGGCGATATTCCCCTCGTACTTCCACGGTAAATGTCTGTACGCGAATGGCACCGTGCCGAATGGCTGCCCGAATCCCGACTGTCCCGTCGTGTGCGGTACACCCGGGTCCATGGTGCACTTTTTCCCGATATTGACCCAGATCGTGTTCAATCAAGTCTCGGGGCAGATAACCAACATCACCTCTCCCAGAACCAAGGTGTATCAACAGGTGAAGAAGATGGTGTTGGCCGACGCACAGGAGACGCGAAGGAGAGCGCTGTCTCGGGCACCCAGATCCGCGAAACTTCGAGCACGGGGGACAACGGCCACAGAGAAGCAACTTCGGGCCATCATGAAGGACCTTCCGACGATGATGCTGGCTGCATGTGGCGGTTCGAATCTTTCGCAGTGCCGCTGGGAGACATATATGAAGAAGTTCATCCTGAAATATCCTTGACGATGTGATGCCGCGACGGGACATCGTGACACGATTGAATCGCTAGTTCCACCTTTTCGTTGATGTATGTTCTTGTTCATGGCGAAGTCGTCGTTTTGTTTGGAAGTCTGGCGTTTCTATTGTATTTTGTTGGGACATGACTATGGCGAGAATCGCACGTTCCAGGAGTGGTGACGTTTGAAGAATACAACGACGGTGGCAGTTGTGGCGCTCCGTTCGGAGTTGTAGTGTGCAAACAATAATGTGTCATCTCCATCAGGCAACCAGCATCAAATGACTTGTCTTGTAGAGTAGCACCAGATTTCCACACTTGTTGTTAGATTGGGGTTCGAACGGACGATTCCATCTCGGACAGCTGTTGTATCCCGGGGCTTCGATCAGCGACAATAATACCCGAGCACTACGGGGCAACCTTCGCAATTAGGACGTGTTGCCATCTCTATCCCCGGACTCCGTCCACGGAAACACAGGTGACCAGGTCCGCACGAACCCAAAGAGGGAGCGATCCAAAAGATCGTCTTAGATCGATGAAGACCAAAGAGGGGCCACGATGGATCCTGTTTCAACTCCTGCCAGATAAGCCCCTGTCGGGAGAACGCCGTGTTTCCCGGGAGCAACCGTGTCAGGTCCGCTGGCACAAGCCCGAGATAACGACGACGGACGCACCCGATTTCCAGGGGCGGGGGCCCACAGCAGATCGAATCTACGAGGGCCATCATGCTGACGGTGTTCCGGACCCATGCGGCGGATGGTTCCCAGATTCGTAGTGCATGTTCATCCCTCGTACGACACCCACTTGGTAATCACCTTCGTTTTTCATTTTTCATTTTTCATTTCGACGGTATTGTATACAGCTCGTCTTTTGTTTGCGAATTCAAACGCGTACGTATCAGAACAGCTTCAATATATCACTTCCAACGCCCATCGCTGTGACCGCATTGCCGGCACCAGCACCTTGAACGAGGAGTGGTCGCGCTCCATACCGTGCGGTGTGGAACATGATGATGTTGTCGCTCCCTTGCAAGGACGTGGCAAACGCGTGCGTCTTGGGGTACCTGTTCAACACGTTCAGCCAACGAACCCACACGTCCACAAAGCGACGCGTACTCGTCTAGTTTGGCCTCGACCTTGCGTTGCTCGACATCGATGACGCCAACATAACGGAGGACGTTGCCTCGTTTGGCAGCCCCATCCCGTTTCGCGGCGATCTCAGCGTCGAATTCAGGGAGTCGTTGTAAAAACGTGGACGCGTCCGCGTCGCGCAACGGTTCGGGAACGAGCGAGGTGGGGCGGACGTCCAAGTGCCCGTTTGGCAAGAGGTCGAGGAGGCCGGGAATCATGCGAGACAAGATCGTGAGCTTCCGTGCGACGTCGGCCCCATTGAGATCGTCCCCTGGGTTGGGTTCCTGTACATTGCGTCACTTGGTTTTTAGCTACAACGACAACCCCCCCTTCGAGGGACTCACCGTGTACCCGTTTTCCTTG
Organism: Hortiboletus flavorubellus; assembly: GCA_038093115.1. NCBI lineage: Eukaryota > Fungi > Basidiomycota > Agaricomycetes > Boletales > Boletaceae > Hortiboletus > Hortiboletus flavorubellus. Next base: position 31,681 of record JBBPRR010000119.1, read on the forward strand.
GCGATCTGCACGATGGACGAAAACGACGGACCGCCTTGATCGCCTCGAGAGTACTCGTTGAAGATGTAGCTCAGCGTGCCCGAAAACACACCCTCGATCTTCTTCACCTATGCAACCCAATCCGCACGGTCAAAACTCACACGCTCCCGCCCGACACGACCCAAGCAACGCACCTGGTCCCCCGTATTCACCAAATCCTTGAGCGTCGAGATGATGGGCAACCCCGCACCGACGGTCGCCTCGTTGTAAAATACCCCCCGTCCGCTCACCCGATCAGCGATCGGACCGACGATCCGCTTGTATAGCTCCAGGCTGCCCGAAAATGCCTTCTTGTTCGGCGTCACGACGTGGATGCCCGCGTCCAGGAAACGCGGGTATGTCTCTGCGACCACTTGGGAGGCGGTGTTATCCACGAGAACGACTTTACCCGGTTTGCGCTGTGCGAGGTCGGAGAGGGCGTCGAGCAGGCCGTCGAGGCTCGCTGCCTGTGCATTGGGATCGTCGAGGGCGTCGGCCCCGGAGCAGCTAGTCCCATCCGTAAAGAGGAGCATCTTGCGGGAATTGGAGATGGCGGCGATACTCAGCGGGTAAGGATTGTTGACGAGCTGCTGGATGAGCTCGGAGCCTACGCCACCAATTCCGACGACGGCGAGGTGGAGGGCGTGCTCATGACCGATTGTACTCATGATGGTGGAATCTACGCGCGTAGAAAAGTGGGTGACCTGATCTCGGGGATGGCGTATTGGATACACTGCAGACTGGGAGAAGAGTGTCAGATCGCGACGATCAGATAGCGGAGGCACTGACAGGGTGGTGAATACTCCTCCAGTTGGGAAGAGACAGAAAGTTGTGCGTCGGCCGTATCAGACGATGACTCGGCCGAAGTTTCGTCAGTATGGGGAACCTCGGTGCATGCATCAAGAACACTCATACTGAATCTTACGAGCTTCAAGGCACCAACACCTTTATGTAAACAAACTTCTATTGCATTCAAAACACTTGTAGGAAGGAGTGTACTGGTTGAAGAAACTGTGTAAAGAATGGAAGGTGTAGGCTACTATGTAGGAGGCGGAAGCGAGGTGCAACGAGCAATCTAAACTGGGGGAGTGGGTGAACGGACTAACGGGCTAACATGTACTGTTGAGTCCTCGCTGCACCAGCGTGTCTGAGAGAGGGGAGGGTATGTGTGAACGTGATAGGAACACAAGGCTAGCAGACGTTCAGCATCGAGAATCTACAAGAAAAGGAAAAGCGTACAACTAGGTCCAATTTATACACCGGAAAACCAATATCGCACCATACACATCAGAAAGAGAAAAAGGAAGAGTCGGGCTATAACACAAAAGTGATGGGTATGGTGCGATGCGATAGTCCGAGCTATGGGCCGAGTCGATATTGATACACGCGTAAGGGGAAAAGGCAGAAAAAAAGAAAAGGTCAGAAAAAATAGAAGGTCGGCGATAAGGGACATAAATAGCCCGACCTCCAGATGAATCACTAAAAAGACACAGGGCAAAGAAAATTAGGGGACAGGGAGCCCAGAAAAGCGAGACATGTAGGTACGGGTAGAAGCATAGAAGGATAAGTGGCGAGAAAGGAAATATCACGAGTCCCAAGATCCAAGAACACAAAAAAAGGAGAAATAAAAGCCCTGCACGTGTGTTACGCAAAGCCGCGCATAAATAAGCAGTGGTAGGCGGATAGTTGTGCTTGTAGTTGAATAGTGGCGCGCAACCTGAACGACTGCAAGGTCATCGTATACACATGGCGGAGCGGAGACTTGAGTGGATGATTTGTTTTTAATGTTATGTGGCCTCGTCGACCCCTTTTATACAGACCCGATCTCTCGGGGACCAAAATAAGAAGCGTGGTGCGATGTGGCGAAAGCATGTGATGCAGAAATGAGCCGATGATACTGTCACATTGAGGAGAGAAATAGATGGAAAACGGAAAGAGGTGGGATGCCGGAACGTAAATCCGCCAGCGAGCGAGGTATGAATATCGGCGCTAGACGAAACCCAGATATAAAGCTCCGGGATTTGAGAAAAACGTGAGTGTGTCCTGTGCGAGTAACCATGACCAGTAGAAAGACCGAGTGATGCAAACCATAGCAGAGAGCGAAACACTATTCGTCGGACGACGCCCAAGTAGCGTGGATACCAACAGCCCCAAGAGAAAAGACCACATAAAAGAACCAATGCCGGAAGTTGCCGGGTGAATAATGATATCGGAAAAAAACGGTATGGGACACGGGGCGTCCCGGAAAACCACCGAGGGAGAATGGGAGACAAGGTGGATCGGCAGGGTGGAACATTCCGAGGCGGGAGAGGATCATTATGTCGGTGCTGAAGTGATACTAGTCTAGTGGGGCCGTTCGCCAATACGAATAGTCTAAAGCTGCGACGGGGTCAGCGACTGACGGGCTGGACTGTGGTGTGAATCACCTCTACACTGTTGATGAGAATCGATGTGAAAAAAAAAGAACCGCTCAAAAAGCGGGAGGAGGCAGCTCGTCCGGGCTGGGCGAGTTCTGGAACACGGAACTCGCGAAAAACCCGGCCTTGTCCTTGCCAGCACGGGTGGCGCTGGGCCCAACCGAACCGAAACGTTTCGGGGGGAAGCCAAAGAGCTTCTTGAGCTCTTCTGAGGCATCGGAAGCTGTGGACATATCCTCGTCCAAGGACATGTTGAACACACCCTCGCTCGGCGAGCGTTGATGATGACGTGGTCGCGAGGGTGTCGAGTCCGGAGCGCGAGAGAAGGAGAAACCGTTGAAAGGAGACAGCGGTGCTGTGCGAGGGCCATCTAGAGAAAGGCGCTGCCACATGGTGTCCGCAGGGAACTCCCGGGTGGGGGTGGAGGGAGGAGAGGTGTCTTCCACGTCAGTCGTGTCATCACAAACAGGGAAACCCATCGCGAAACCCGCCGAAGCGCGCCTTTTCTGCATGCGAGGGAGGGCATGAGGATTCGGTGCCGATCTCGAGAGATTGTTCCGATGCGTGGGTTGTTTGCCTCTTGGAACAGGTACGGGACGAGGTGCGGGCGTGGGAGTTGCGGGGGGTTGTGCGGTGTGGTTTCGGCGGCGAGCAGTTTTGCCAGGTGGTGGGGCTGCGAGGGTCGGGGGCAGCTTTGTGGTGCCGCTGTTGGATGGGAACGGGGCGCGGGAGTTGTTGTCAGAATCCGAGTCTGAGCTGACGATGAATGGATCGAACGAATTGATCGCAGAATTGCTGTTGCGAGGGGGAAAAGATGGGGCTGAAGAAAATATGGGGCCCTCTACCTGCGAGGAGTGGATCGGAGGCGAAGGTTGGCGGACGTTGTTGCGTCGTGATTGACCATGAGAGGAAGAGCTCCTGGGGTGAAAAGAAGCGGGGGTGAGAGGGGGAGGATGCGCGATTGTGACGAGATCTACCTAGGCGCACCCTTATCTTTCGGAGCCTTGGTGTGACGGCCACGCGGGGACTTGTCCGGGATGGGAGTGGCCGGCTTCTCGATCACGGGGGGAAGAGTGACGTCGGGGGACGGCTTCTCCTGTGCAGGCTTTCCGGGGTCGGCGTGGGGACGGTTGTGGGCCCTGGGCTTTGGCGAGCGGTGGGGCTGACGTGGGTGGGCATGAGAGTGAAGCTGGCGGGGGGAGTCGGCACGGAGGGGCTTGGATATGGAGAGGATGCCGGGGACCCTGGTGGGCAGTACGACGACTGCGGGGGGCGCGGAGGGATGGCGACGGTGGGACGAGGGGGGGGACATTGGGAGGAGGACGGGTTTGTGGGCGAGGAGCATGGGGATGGCGGCGGGGGCGGACGACGCGGGGGCGAGCGGACGGGGAAGGGAGAGTGGGAGACAAAAAACGAGGATATCGACGCCAATTTTGTGTGATCAGTGTCAGCCCGCGTTGGAGCGTTTTTGTTCTCCGACCGCGGCACAGCCGGGCGCAAGATCTTGCCATATGCGATCCGTCGGGGTTTGAATCTGCGGTGAACTCTAAAACGGTGCCTGTTCAGAGAACGTTGTTCTGTCGAGGCCACTTGCATTCCGCCGCTCCCTTAACTCCTTGTCCCCGGTCCCACGTGTCCTTATTGAGCTCCCTTGAGATCTCCTCATAGGAGCGATGCCACCATCACCTCGTGATCCTCTCTCTTACGTCCCCGTATCTCTCTACGCCTCGACCCTGCCCAACTCCCGACCCTAGTCAATTGAGACCCCACCGGTTATCGCCACCACCCTGCACACCTGAAGTGCCACGTCCCCACAATGCAAGCCACCAGAATGCCACAACATGGCCACTCCGGGCCACGCGCTCCGCAGCACCTATTACCGGGCAAATCTCGTCCTACGCAGCAATTCGCGGGACCGGCCGGTTCTCGATCATTCCAGAAAAATATGTTTCATCAATCAATCCACTCCCAATCATTGCGAAGCAACCGTAGCGCAAATGTCGTCCTCAAGGCTTGCTGTGCTTGACGTACGTCCTTCCGCATGCGATCTCCTCGGACAATATTGCATGCCGCGTCTCACGCCGTTCATATCATTCTTCTGGATGCATTTGCAGAGCTCCATCATTATCTTGAAAGATATGCTCCAGATTAAAGTTTCAGCTGTCCATACCAAGACGTAGTGTGTGTAGTGCATGTACATCCCGTAACCTTTGCTCCAAGGGGGTTTCACGCTAGCCTGCGCATTGTCGACGATCGTTCGCAGCCAAGCTATGATGCACTCCCAACCCGTTGCAACGAGGTTTGTGCGAGTATCCACGTCATGTATCCACCACTTGAGTTTGCCCACAACGCTAGGGCGATGGGTGTCGTGTGGTTGTCATCGACAGCTACACACTCGCATGCAAGCGCAGCCTACCACGTATGCACCATCCAACGCAGTGGCGCACACGTCACGCAATAAAGGCTCAAGGTGAGATTCCCTCGTGAACAAGATACGCCCTGTGATACTCTGTAATTCGTCGGCCGGTATCGAACATGTCCGAATTCATGGCTGGCGCTATCGCTGCGCATGCCGTCTGGCATCATCGCTCGACGCACGCTTTGATCGGGCGTCGTCGACCTCCCACGCCCAGCCTCGACGTGGACGATGAGAAAAAAAAGGCTAGACGCGAAAGAGAGGGGACATATACGACGCGCATTGATCTTTGTCTCCAAGGTCACTGGTCTCGATCCCCTCGTATAGGATTCGGCCAAGATCAACCCAGGGCCTGCACAGGTCAGGTCGTTCGAGATTCGCAATCTATCCTTCGAGACGCGAGAGAGAAAGGACCGAGAATCTGGCAACCTAAACACCCCATTACCGGCGACACGACGCCTCAACTTCCCGATAGAGGGAGAAAACGCCATAGATGGCTGAAATGACTGATAAGAGGCAGCGCCCCCGCCATCTTCCCCACGTTCAGATATAGGATCCGGTGGAGCTCTCGTACGACGGCGACCCTTTGATTGAAAATGATGATCGGTCAGCTCTCCGCGTTTGGGGTACATCCTGCTACGTGTGTGGGACAGGTGAATCATGTCGTCGAGGGTGCCTGTGAACGTTCATATTTCCCCCTTCTTCTCCGGGAGAATGAAACCGTAAATAGGGAAGAGAAGGATGCCTGGTTGGGCATTCAGAATCTTTTTGACCGTGAGGGTCCGCTTCGATCGTGGACACGTGTACATGAGGCAGCGATAAGTCGTCGAGATTCTGGAATCGCCATCAGCAAACCGGGGCTGTGCTCGTTGTGATAGTGTATTGTCCTCAACGCGAAAAGTACCGATTTTGAGACGCCGTTGGCAGGCTTCTTTCGAAGAAGTGGATCACATTGTATATGGCAGCGGCCCGCAGGACCCGTGGTCCGACCTTCTGGTTACTTGCCCGAGGCTCGTGGCGTACTTTGTGCAGTCCAACAAAAGGACGGGGTCAAGCAGTTGGCTTCACAACAAGTGCCCCATCTTGAAGTGTCGAGCATTCGATCTCAAAACTTGATCAAATCAAGAATCAGTTCAGTTTCAATACATTCGAAACGATGGCGAGACAATGCAATTCCACCCATATTTAAACAACAGAATACAGAATCAAAGGAATGAGAAGGTTACATCTGCGGCAGATAATGGGGTACCTGCATGCGGATCAGGAAAAGGTAGGATGACTCACTTGTCAGGTAGGCAGCTTGTACAGTTGTAGTCCTGGGGACGACATCATGTCATGCCCAGAGCTACAAAAGTAGAGAGCGCAAGGAATAACGTCCTCACAAGGAGGGAATAAGAAAGAAAAACACGACAGTCCGAGAGTAGTCTGAATCGAGTTAAGCGGCCAACAAGGACCACGAGCCACAACGTGAACTAAAGGATGGGTGTTCCTTGCCAAGACAGCAATTCAGCTCATCTCTTCATACAGCATACAACGTGTGTTTCCGTGAATGAAACCACCATTGTAACACTGGCAAACCAGCAAGAAAGACAACGTGGCGAGAGTCAATGGTGGAAGGTTGTAGCCAACCATGCAAAGGACGGGTGACAGGTATGCACCAGAGGATGACACGGTAGGTCACGGAGGGAAAGTGCTAGATGTAAGGCGTATGAGCCGACGTATCCCTGTTAGCAGTTAGGTGGACTGCCCAGCAGCATATGAATGGTCATGTTGTGCTGCTCCTCTTTCGGTTGGGTAAACCGATGAGTCAAAAACCCCCATTGCAGGTAAGGCCCACCAGCGTGAGCACAAAACCCGCGCAGCCACGTTGTGCGTCCGAAGACACAGTTGCTGCGATAGAGAACACTGAACTGAATGCAGTGAAAAGGAAACACCGACCCGGTCACCACGACGCTTTTCAAAGTTGACCGTTGCGCAATTGGTAAACTGCTTTTCTGGTACGTCGCTCAGTCCATTAGGACTGGTCCCGGCTAGAGACAATCAAGGGTGACTGATGCTCAGACCTTCCCGCTCAGAAGAAAAGACGCGTCAAGGACGCGTCTTGTGCGTGCTGAGCCTTGCAGCTTTCGAGCTGTCGTGTGTTGAGGGGAGATAGCAGAAGCGTCGGCCTTTTATATCGGAGTCACGGTAATTGCCGGGAGAGGCGGGGATTATGACACGTGACCACCAGACAGAGTCCTTTTGACGCGACGAGTTACTAGTACCGTGAGTAGGAGCGGTATGGGGCTGCCGCACACCCTGTTTGCCCTCATAGGCATCGTCCTGAGTGCTCTCAGCGCTCGTGGCGCGTCTCCGCCCGTCACGGTTTCGCTGCAATCCTCTTTTACCGCCAGCGATCCATTCCTCGAAGCACTGTAAGTCACCGACCTGCTCACAAACCCCACTCACCCTGGCCTCCAGCGAATCGGTCGCAATGGAAGACCCTTCAACCCTCTTCCCCCTCCTCTCCGCGTTCTCGCTCACAGAGCGGCCCGCGACACCTCTGCAAGCCCATAACGCCGTCTTTACCGTTGCAGCCAATCATATGGATCGGGCCGCCCTCAACTCTGCTCATGTTCGTCTTGCATTGCACGCTATGACCGCTCGCTTGGCTGCGTCCGCAGAGCACTATGACCGGCACGTCGCAAATCTGGGGGACAGCCACAAGCTTCGCACCCCCGAATGCGCTTCCTGGATTGACTGGTATGGCCAAATCGTTTGCGACGCCGAGACACTTCTCCAGCTCGCCAACTCCGAAGATGATGACGTTTTCGTTACAAAGCCAAAGCGTCTTCCCTCGGACCACGTTCCTCAGATTTCTCCATCGCTCGAGGGGCCGCGACACACAGCCATTCACTTTGCAGACCCTTCTGCTCCATCTTTCCACTCTCTCCATGAAGCGCTTCTCGGCTTGGAGCCAAACGTTGAATACGTTCTCCGTTGGGCACACGGAAGCGCTGAACATGGGAAAGGTCAACCGTCGAGTCATCTCTCCGGATACGGCGTTTCTCTTGACCTCAAGAAGATGGACTATCTTGTCCTCGATGATAGGAATCACCATCAAGCGTCCGCGACTGCCCAGGACCCAAGTGATCTCATCGAGAGCGGGGTCCAGCACTCCTCCAACGAAAAACTTCTGGCATGTATTTTCGATTCTTTGCCATACATCGACGAAGAAGCCGAAACAAGGGCGGTGAAAGGGGCTGCACTGACGTCCGAAGAAATTGCTGGTTCGTTCCGTTCCACTTGGGTCTAGGGATACTTTCATATCGTTCCGCAGATCTTGGCACAAAAGCAATCCAATTTTTGATGGCGTTCTCCGATCAGCCCCGTATAGAATCCTTGCACGCCCATCAATGTTGGGAAAATCATCATACTGTACCCCTCTCCGACGCGGAGCTGTTTCAGACACTCACGAACTCATTCCCGCTCTATGCAACGTCACTCGCACGCAAAATTAAGGTATCCGAGGAAGTTGAAAACGAAGTCCGCGACAACTGGATGAAGGCAAGCCAGGGCGTGAACATGGCTTGGGTCAATGGACGGGTTCTCGACGAGAACGAGGGCAGCGCGGCGGGCATCTTCGGGTGGGGACTTCGTTTGCACCTCGTCGACTGTAATAGCTGAAGTTGCGTACCTAGGCTCTTGCGCACGCTGCAACGCGAACGTACCCTTGTGAAGTCTCTCGTTGATCTGGCTTTGACAACAGAGCAGGCGATTGAACTTCTTACGCATCCCGTTCATGCGACATCTCAGCAATCTGGCTCTGCGCGTGGCTCTGCAAGAGCTTTTGCTGTGCGAGCTCAGACGGGTGAGGCTGAAGGAAAGAAAACCTTTTCCCTTCCCCCAAAATTTGCGGAGTACCTGGAAGGGCTCGTTGATGCAAGTGATAGACTAGAAGGTGGAGGTGTCGTATTATACTGGAACGATTTAGCTGCCGATGCTCGCTACGCCAAATCTAACCCGTCTTTGCAAGCTGTTCGTATCGTTTTTTCCCAGGTGACCTGCACTTCTGACCTAGAATGCGACAATTCACAGCTTCTCCATGTCCACTCGATGTCGCTGTTTTCACCCATGTTCAGAATTCGGCAGAACCTAATCAACGTAATATTCGTCCTTGATCTCTCCCAGATACGATCGCTGTCGCTTCTCAGTAGCCTGTCTGACCACTTCGTTGCTCGAGGGTTCCCGGCTAGATGGGGCTTTGTCCCTGAAGCTGAGGGTGACAGTGAGTCCATGAACGCATTTTCTCGGCTCATTGTTCACCCCTTACCAGGCCTTCAGATCGCCCGAGTGGTGTACTACATCAACCAAAAGTATGGACGTGATCAGATGATAGCATTTATTCAAGGGGTATGTATATCCTAACCCCTCGTCACCGAAGCACTGAAGACCGTCATAGATCTCACGTGCTCACGCGGAGCGTAGACTGTCAAGTCTATCACTGCAAATAGTGCAGGAAAGGTTCCGTTTACTTGATGCTGAGAACGACTTTGTCGAGGTCGCAGGGGGAAATATTCCACTCATCGATGAAGTAACAGGAGAGGATATCATCACTCGATCACAAAAATACAGTCGAAGGCTGGGTGTGGGAGTTCGATCTGCCGGGAAGGGCCACGCTTTTGTCAATGGAAGATATTTCACCATCAACGATGTGAGTAACACACCCACCACATTTCAGACCGTCGCGATGATCTTTGGATTTGCAGAACATCTTGCAACAAATGGCAAGCGAAATTACGGCACAGTTGCAGATTCTTCAGGAGATGGTGTGTATGAGATATACAGACACGCGTATCATCGCTGACGCTGCCCAGGTGTACACTGGCGAGATCACAGACGACGATATTCTCTTGGTGCCAACGTTTTTCTATGACCTTCCTTCAACGATCCCCCGTCGGAATCCATATGTCTTTGTCAATAGTCCTGGTCGCGGACACACGCTCGATGGGAGCGGTTTGCAAATGTTCAACTTACCCGAGGTGTTCTCCAAGGCCGGTTTTCAGACAACGGATCACTCTTTCGTTGTCCCAAGTGCGTACTATCCTCTGCATCTCGCTTCACCATCTTCACGGAAAGTAGGTCAGAGCGATGACCTCGCGGTAACGGTATATGTCATTGCTGACTTTGATTCGCACGATGGCCTTGAGCTTGCAAAGGAATCTCTGAAGTTCGTAGTACGTGTAGTTCATTTTGGCGTCGGTTCCGATGCCCATTACTGCATCATTGGTATAGACGCGCTCGGCCAGAACCCGAGTAACCTTTATCCCAAACTCTGAATCAAAGACCGTCGGAGCTGCTTCTACATCAATCTGTACTCTTTTGCACTCGGGCAGCCTCAGTGATATTCCCCCATCTCGCATCTTGGAGGCCTTGGCTGACGAATCAGATGGACACCACGCACCCGGAACTCAGCACTTGTTTACCTTGACCGAAGAGGAAGCTGCCCCCGCGAACATCACTCGCCTCCTACAAGCGAGTCGTCAAGTCACTCGGCAACTTGGACTTCGGCCTGGACAGAGAGCTGTCCTGGTTAACGGGCGCGTATGTTTTCCGTTATCCGTTCTATGCGTTGAACCTCACCCACAACCTCATGAAACAGCTGGTTGGGCCCTTTGACGCAAATTCCGAATTTGTCGCGGAGGATTTCGAGATGCTGGAAGGCTTTGAAGTCAAGCAGCGTGTTGGTCGAGTAGCCGACGCAATCAACGAGATTCTCGGCGAGGATGACGTCGTTGACACGTAAGTCATACCGATCTATCAATTACAGGCCAGAATTGATGAACGTGCGCATGAAGCACGACCAAATTCAAGCGCGCAGATTTGATTTCGACGGCGTGTTCCATCATTTATGTCGATCAGCAGCCTGACCCTTCCGAAGCGGGCCTTTTCGATTCTGCACCCAAACCACGCTCGCGGAATCATCGGTTGCTCTCAAGCAACTATACGTGAGTCTCTAATTTGCGCTTGTTGACGTTTTATTCATCTGATTTGCAGTAAACTTGCCGTTGGTGACCCCTCTTCGGCTCAGAGCCACATCGCGGTGTTGGTGGACCCCTTGAGCGAAACAGCCCAGCGCTGGTCGACGATACTGGCGGTAAGTTCCCGAGTTGCGCCATTTGCGTAGCAAGGCGTTGACCTTTCTCTAGCGATTCTCTGAACTTTTCCCCGATATCTACATCGAACTCTACTTGAATCCTACTCCACACACCGAGGTGAGAATACGCTGAATCGGTTACCGAGTTCATTCTGAAAGTTTCGTGAAA
>JBBPRR010000120.1:0-42237 GCA_038093115.1 Hortiboletus flavorubellus
TTTTTTTCTTCGGTTTTCTTTCCCAACAAATTTAAAAAAAATTTGTAAAATTTATTTAAAATTTTAAAAAAAAAAAAAAAAAAAAAAAAAAAAAAAAAAGTAACAAATAGCACATCATAATATTATATATTGATTTGAAGGGAAATATTATTAAATATTATTTGCATCCAAAATAATTACATGTTTATTTTTTATGGTTTCCCAATTGATGATTTTGAATAAGAATATACTCCAAGAGATGTGCTTTTTAATGCAGCCATTGTATCAAATTGTTATAACTGGTCCAAATAACTTATTAATAGAATTGATGCATAGACTGATGGACTGGTGGAGGTGATGTGAATGAGCTAACATCCTGTCAGTTGTACCCTATTGAATGTTGTTGTGGAGAGATATTTTTAAAGATGACTTGATGCCACAGTTCATATGAAGGAATTTGAAGTAATCAATACACTGAGTGAAACATTATATCCAAATGTAGATATGAGTGAGCGAGACACATGCAAATGAAAAACTAACATTATTCCCAGTATGCAAACTATGGCCATAATATTAAATAAATCTCCAAGCATGCAATTGCTCAAAGCTGTAGAATCGAATTTTCAAATGGTGGCTGTTGTCTCAACAATTGTAATCCTAGAGAATGTAGAAATGATAGTAACAATAGCAAGGTTTATAACATGTGCTAGACATGAAAGATGATGATAGAGAGGGTTGAATATATATGCTTTAATTGCATGTCATGTTATTATTACAAGCATTATCAGTGGTGATGCACATGAGCTATGATAGTAGTGGTAAGTTGACAGCATACATCATAGAAAATTTTAAACACACCTTGCTTGACTGCATTGAAATAATTCCTGCTTGCTCACAAAGCCAATGAAATGATAACTGAGGTTTTTGCCATGATGTACTCTAATAACTCCATAAAAAGTGATGATTTCAATATAAAGGGTCCATTTTAACAGCTGGTTCATGGTGTCAGGTATGAAGTGAATCCAGTGCACTATAATATCAAGGAACATGGTATTGATCTAATCAACTAACCATAAATCTATCACTATTGAGATATGGCCAACAACACCTAACTGGCATCAAATTTAGCATGAACTTGATCAAAAATTGGATTCAAAAGGCTTATTATTGTTTTTTTTAGATAAGATGATGAAGAACCAATTTAAAAATTAGTAGTCCCCAGAGAATATATCTTGTCTCCACAGACTAAAACACTATGCTCAAGGGAAGTACTAGAAGTTTATTCGTGACAAGACCAATTTTAATAATGTAGTTACAAGTAAGAAAAGGAAAAAATAGTATATCAGGAGCCATGGTTTGTTTACTCATCCTTTACATAGGTTTATGGATTGGTCATTAAAGATGGTTTTCACCTAATGTCTGGTTAGTAAAGGTGATACTAGGTAAATTATGCAGCCTTACTATCTGTTTGTAGAAGGGTACACTTTTAAGCACCTATTAATTAAATTTATTTGAGAGGACAAAACTCTCTAAAATTAGGAACTCTCCAAATGGGACTGAATCACACTTCTTATATAGTAATTTACATGTGGTGTGCCAAAATATAACTCATACTAACTTACTTTGATCCACCCTGTCAGAAAATGACTTGCAATGAGCTAAAAATAGCCTTTGGCTCAGAAATGACTCATGCTATGCAGGGTCACATGATCATTCTGCTAGTCTAGGGCCAGTGCTTTGGCTAGTCCTCATTTAACTCATTTTAACTAATTATAACTCATTATGACTCATGCTGTACAAGGTCACATGATCTGTGCTAGGAGATTTGCAACTAAGATCACATGTTCCATTTGCTTCTTTGACACTTGGCTAAATACTTACGGATAAAAGAGATATTAAGGAAATGCTTTGCTATATACTTGTAGGTAGTAATAAAAATATGTTGAGAGAAATAACTTTGTTTCTCCACAATCTGAGAGGGAACAAATTAAGAAAAAATGGAAGTAAATACCAGATACTAGGATCTATATGTCCCTGAATTAGCTAAGCATTTGGACTGTGAAATATAGTAAAAACTCAAATCTTGGATCAAATAGCTAGCATCATATATATTATATCTATGATTTCATATCCAAACATTTTGATGCAAGTCAGCAGGCCATTAGTAGTCTTGTCCTGATGAAACATCAATAACTACCTGAGGCTTATTGGTATTACAATAGTATGGGTGAGTGAGTGGCTATGGTAGACAATGAAAGAACTTCAAGAGAACAAAACTGGGGAGACTTGTCATATTTCATATTTTCTCCAAGTTCAACTTCCATTCTCCAGACTCACCACTACCAACTTCACTGCATTCTCACATAGGATACAGTTTCAGACTTTGGACTTTCTATTTAGTATTTTCTCTTGTCTCTGTTCCTTGTTTTAAAAAAAGATTGCTAGGTTTTTTTGATACAGAGACAACAGCAAAAGGGTAAATCCAATGAGGGAGAATACTCACTTGCTATAGTGCACTTGCAAGCTAGTTGCTAGAAGTTATTCACAATATGGTTACAAAGTATGTAAAACACTTAGATTGTAAGCTTTGAAGAAGCCAGGTTTATATGCAGTATAGTAATGTTTGAACATATTATGAAAACATTCATAAAGGATAAAGGACTTTGTAATACATAGCAATATGAAGCAATAAGCAGCCAATGACAAAAGGTGTGCAATATATAGCACAATATACAAAAAGAATAGTGTGCTATCATACTATTATGATATAATATAATGTCATCAGAAAATAAGAATAAGTATGATATCACTAGTCTAGAACAGTGGTGTCATGGGTCTAGAATGAATTAGTAATCATGAAGAGCAACTCAAACAAAATAAGATTTAGATAATAGAATCTAAATATTTCAATATTTCATCTCACTATTCATGAGTGAAAAGATGAATATGGTGTCAGGGAAAGTTTCTTGCAGTTCTCCTCAAAAATATCTGTAACTTGTTCATCAATGAGAATATAGCAAAGTTTAATTTTCCCATCTACAACACATTCTTGAATATAATATTTTAGAATTTCTATATGTTTTGAATGACCTTCTTGTGCTGGATTGGCAGCAAGGAATATGGTACCTTGATTGTCACAGAGCAGTGGAATGCTTTTGAAATTAAATCACAATTCAGAGAGAAGTATCCACATGCAAAAAAACTATTTGACAGCTTTTGTCATTCCAATGTATTCTACTTCTGTAGAAGATAAGATTATTTTCCATTGTCATCTGGACAGTCAAGAGATTATTTCATTGCTTATAAACATCGCATAGCCAGAGGTGTATTGGAATATGCCATAATGCCAGATCTGAAAGATCCATCATAAATAATATAGAGATCCTTAATATTAATAAAATACTGCATTATATGCAGTGCTTTCTGCAGATGTTCATCCCAAGGATTAATAGAGAACTGTGATATTTTGATAACAGCAATGGCAATATCTGAGCAAGTTTCAAGCATTATATATAATAGTGATTCAATTACTGGTTGATATCAACTATAGTGTTGAGAGGAGTTTTGGTGGTGAGAGGTGTAGGATTGTATCCATTGGATAGAGGGAGATGAGTTACTTTGGCATTGTTGAGTTTGAAATGACCTATGATCTTTTTGACATAAGTAACTTGATCAAGTTGTAATATTTGTTTAGAACAATTGCAAGTAATACATATGCCAAGATATTCAGTAGCAGCTCCTAGATCATGACTTTTTCATTTGTCCATGAATTGTTTCTTTTTCATCAGGAGATAGAAGTGATTGGAGCTAATGAAAAGAGTATCATCAATATAAATAACTAAAATAATAATGTTCTAACTATAAAAATGAACATAGACACCAGGATCTCCATGTGTTTTAACAAATTCCATAGCTAAAAAAGGCTTGTGAAGTGTCTTGTTCCATTGTAGGGTGGCTTGTTTTAAATTATAGATTGCCCTTAGCAAATGACAAATTTTCTGCTTCATGCCAGGTTTAACAAAATTTTCAAGCTGATCCATATAAATTTCTTTGTCAAGTTTTTTAAATAGAAAAGTAATCTTGACATCTAGCACTGCAATTTCCCAATCTTTGAGTATTACAATAAAAAGAAGTTGAACAGTCTCAAATCTTACAACTGGTGAGAAGATTTCTTCAAAATCTATTTCATAAACTTAAGTAAAGCCTTTTGTGATAATGCAAGCCTTTATATGGTCATTGCTTTGGACAACATATACCCATCTCCCTTTGATAGGTTTTTTTCTAGGTAAAAGATCAATCAATTCCCATACTTTGCATTCTTTAAGTAATTTAATCTCTTTTTCCATAATAATCCTCTATTTGATCTGATCTTTTTTTGGAAGTTTCAAGACATCCCTATAATGTAATGGAGTAGCAGTAATGGACACTGCAGAGGCAATCAAAAAGCCAAAGAATTATATACTATATAAAGGTTCAAGATCATTGTTCTCATCTGTAGGATTAGATGATTGAACATTTTGTTCAATCTCCATAGAAGGTCTAGCTTGATATGTATTATCAGGGAAAATGCATGAATTGTGAATATGAGTATTATAATGAGATTCATCTTCTTGAAGTGATTTAGAAGGAGTAGGAGAAAAAGGATGAGAAGGCTGTTGATTTTCTCTTGCAGGAAATTGTTGATTGGGATCATAACCATCCATAAGTGGAAATAGATAGTGACAAGTGACTGGAATATAACCAGCTAAAACAGGATCTTGATTATCATCTTGATCCTGGTCTGAAAGGTTGTCTGGAATAGAAATCTCAATAGATTTGTCTTTTGACTTTCCAGAACAATATGGATATATGAGTTTATTGAATGTGATAGTAGAAGAAACAATAACTATTCTGCTTTTAAATAGAAGACCAGGAGTAGTATCTTTTTGTTCCTTTTTCATATTCAATGAAAATAACTTCTTTTGCTTTACTAAATAGTTTGTTTGCAAAATCTTCCTTTGGAATGAAGATATAAGTACAACATTCAAATACTTTAGAATAGAAAACATCAGGGTTACTACTGTTCCAATTGAATATGGGTAGAGAAATCAAGACAATACATGAGCTATCTATTATAGATATGAAGAGCAGTCTCAATAGCATCTTGTCAGAAAGAAGGTGGCAAATAGGCATGTTGACATATTGCCTCAGACTTTGCAAGAATTATGCAATTAAAGCATTCAGCTTGATTATTTTGTTGAGAGATACAAGGTACAAAGATCTAATGCTCTATATCCTTCAACAAGAGGAACATTTGAAAAAAATGATTAATGTATTTCCTCTCATGGTCTAAATGTACAAAGCAGAGACAAAAACACATCTGGTTCTCTGCTAAAGCAATCAAATCCTAAAGGGCCTGAATAATATTGAACTTGGAGCACAAAAAATACAAACTTGCAAAACTGAAAGTGTTGTTAAGGAAAGTGATGATTTATTTGCAATGAGAACATAGCAAAGTAGGCATTTCACGTAAATTAGTATGGATGAGATCAGGCATGTGAGAAGAGCATGAAAATAAAGTAGGAAAATTCCACTGATGTGTTTTACCAAGCATATAATCTTTGCAAGTAGGTATAAAAGTGGGCAGTACCATGGCAAGAGCATCCAACAAAAGACCTGTGACAAATTCATGGAAAATTTTGAATCCACTTTTTTCTCCTTCAACATCAAAACCACTGCTTGTCATGAACTCTCCAGACTCACTCAAAAATATTTCCATCGCCCTGATGGAATTACAGAAGATGGCTTCCAAAAGTATATCACTGATTTCCAAAACCTATCCACATGAGTAGGAATTACTAATGACACCACCCTTATTGATCAGTTTTCTCTTGGACTTGATCAACAACTTGCTACCATGATCCTTTCCATGGTAACCATTCCCACCACTATTAATAGTTAGATTAATCAGACAAAGACATTCCATGTGTAAAAAATGTGAATCCTAGTCCTGAAAGGAGGAAAGTTTTATTCCTCCCCTTGACCCTCACCAACCACCAAAGATCCCTATGTCATGGACATTGATGCAATCATCCTTTCAAAACTCACTCCTCAAGCATGTGTCAAATGCATTTGTGAAGGAAAATGTTTCTGTTGCTGCAACACAAAATATAACACCTTCCAATGCAACAAAACTAGGAAGCTTCCTCCACAACCTCCTTTCCCTCAAACCATTTGCACCACTGAAACCAAGGCTTCTTTTTCTCCTCCAACCAAGACCCCCTTTGCTTTGCCTGCTTTTCTCAATTCCTTCAAGATCCAGGAAAAAAATGAAGGTGAAATACTTCAAGTATTACAGATGTGCTATGATGAATCCAAACCTGGAAAGGAAAAAATATCTGTAGTAAACATTGACCAGGATCTTTAACTCGGGAAGTTGATTGATGTCTTCTTTTCAAGAAATCCATTATGTACTTATAGCTCCTTGAAATGAATGTACTCTTTATTTTCCTATAAAACTACAAGTCGGAAATGATATTGTCATTACCTCTACTTTTATTGATTTTGGTGCTATTGGAAATTCATTGACCTAGGACTCCTTACCCATATGAACTTCCCTATGCAATGCCTTACTAATCCTATCCAAGCATACAATATAGATGGAACCACTAATAAGAAAGGCACTATTCTTTGAAAAGCTAAACCACTCATATACATTGCCAACAGACCTGAACCCATTGATTTTATAATAGTCTCTCTTGGACAAAACAAATTATTTTGAAAATGTCCTGGCTGAAAGCCCAAAACCCACAGATTAACTGGACATCCCATAGCATCTCTTTTTCAAAATCCTATCCTTTTGCTTTCCCCACTAAAGAATCATCCTGATGCTACCTTCTTTGCCTACTTGGCCTTGATATTGACTAAGAAATCTCTTCACTTTTTTTTGAACAATATTCTAATGGAATTGACATGTCTCTTAGTGAGCACCTCCCCCAGATGGAATCAACCAAAGAAATGATCAACAAAGTGACTTTATCCACACAACTTGCCCAAGAAAATAAACCCACAGAAATACCCCTTCCTGTTTGGTGCAAAGATTTCGAAGACATCTTCTCTGAAAAGACTTATGACTAACTTCCTTCTTATTATCCCTTTGACCACATCATTGACTTAAAACCTTCTTTCTAAAATTGTTAAAGTCTATTTTTTTAATTTTTAAAAAAAGGACATCTGTCAATCTTTCATTAATGAACATCTAAAAACGGGATGCATTCTCCCTTCCAAATCCCCACAAGCTGTACCATTCTTCTTTGTCCCAAAGAAAAATAATTCTCTTTGCCCATGTCAGGACTATTCCTATCTGAATTCTCATATCATTTGCAATGCCTATTCCCTTCTTCTTATTCCTAAAGTCATCAACAATATAAAAAACTCTACCTGATTTATCAAATTTGACATAATCTATGTAGGGAATACAATAACATTCATATCAAAGAGTCTGACCAATGGAAAGTGGCTTTCATCACTTCCTTTGGCCTTTTTGAACCTACAATTATGTTCTTCAATTTCTGTAATGCCTCTCCCACTTTTCAAGCTTTCATAAATTACATCTTCACCAATATGATTGCTGAGTGTTGGCTCAAGATTTACATGGACAACCTCAGTATTTATTCATCTTTGGAAACATGGTCTATCATTCAAATTGGCTAAATGTATCTTTGATGCCCCTTGTATCAAATTCCTTGACATGATTATTGGCCAAGGACAACTTATGATGGACCCTGTCAAGACCTCTGCTATCCGCGATTAGAATCCTCCTACCTTAGTCAAAGATGTCAGGTTTTTCCTTGGCTTTGCTAACTTCCATCAAAAGTTTATTCCAAACTTCTCTCATACCATCGCCCCATTAACTCTTTTCACTCACAAAGACTATCCCTGGGCTTGGACTTCTCTTCAACAAAAGGCATTCAACTCTTTGAAGTCCTCTTTTGCCTTTACCTACACTTGTTTTTGTCATTCCTGACATAACTCGCCCCTTTTCTATCATAACCAATGCTTCTCTCCTTGCCACTGGTGCTGTTGTCCTCCAAACTGATGTTAATGGTAATCTTTACCCTTGCACCTACTTCTCCTGTACCTTTGCTCTTGCTAAGCAAAACTATAACATCTATGATTGGGAACTCCTTGCTATTATATTTATTCTTACTGAATGGCGCCAATATATTTAGGAAACTTCTCATCCTGTAACCATCATCACCAATCACAAAAATCTCTCATACTTAAGGACCTTTATAAACTCTCTTGTCATCAAGTACACTGATTTATTTTTCTTCAGGACTTTGACATCATCTAAAAAGTTCTTCCTGAAACTCAAATGGCTCCTGCTGACACTCTTTTCTGTTGTGATCACCTTAATACCACCCTGAACAATGCCAACACCCCAATATTACCTAATCCTGCCATTATAAATGCTTTGGATATTTTTTTGCCACTCACATTAAAAATTTCTCTTTATCTGACCCTCTTGTCCTTCATGCTTTGTTTGACCTTGCCAATGGTTCCCTTTTATTTCCTCATTTCTCTCTCTCTGACTGGACCTTTGATAATGGTCATTTGTACTTTAAAGGACGTATGTATGTTCTACCAACCTCTCGATCTTCTTTGCTTTATTGTATTCATTCCTCTCATTTTACTGGTTATCTAGACCATTTTCGTACTAAAGCAGTCCTTGAACAAGACTTTTGGTGACTGGGTCTTTCTACTTTTGTTTCCCACTTTGTTGCCAGCTGCTCTGTTTGCCAACAGAACAAGACACTCACACAACTGACCTCTCCCCTACTACTTCCTATTTTGTTCTCCTTCTCCTTATCTTTTTGTCAACTCTCTGTTGACCTTATTACCAATCTTCCACTCTTTCATGGCTATGATTTTTTGATGATTGTGGTTGATCACAGCCTTACAAAAGGGGTAATTCTTGCCCCTTGTTCCAAAATCATTGATGTCAAAGAAGTTGCTCAATTCTTTTTTATCTTTGTTTTTAAATGGTTTGGCCTCCATGATTCCATCATCTCTGATAGAGGCCTACAACTTGCCTTAGCTTTTGCTAGAAAACTTGACTTCTCAAATACAATATCCACCTTTCTACTGCTTATCACCTTCAAACTAACAGACAAACTGAATGAGCCAATTAGAAAATTGAAACTTATCTCCATATATTTTGTTCCAATAACCCATATGATTGGTCATGTTTCTCTGTCTTTGCGAAATTCATTCACAACTTCATTCCTCATAGTTCCACCAAAACCTTCATTTTTTCCCTCCTTTATGGATATGAATCTCGTGTTTATCCTCCTTTAGGAAAGACATTTATTCCTGCCTTGGAAAGCTGTTTGTCCTTCTTGGAAAATGCCCAAAAAAAAGCCCTGGTTGCATATGAGTTTGCTCATTGAATCATAACACTTTGATTCACTAGAAAATTGTCCCCCTGAAAAGTTGGTGATAAGGTATGACTCAAAGCCACTAATCTTTGCCTTGGATACTCATTTTGAAAACTTTCCCTTAAACACCATGGACTATTTGAAATTTCTCAAGTCCTATCTCCTCTTATCTACTAACTTCACCTTCCTTCACATGAAAAATCCATGACATGTTTCATACTCCTCTCTTATCTGAAACAACCCTAAAGCGTAGCTCCCTTAGGTTGCCAAAAGATAACCATAGACTGGAGGGTGAATGGAGAAGAGGCTTGTCAGGTCAATAGAGTCCTTCTTATAGTGCTTTAGGGGAAAATACCAAGAGAACTAGACTAGAGTTTTCTGGTGCTGGCATCGAGCCTTAAGTACCTACTAGAGGTATATACATGTTGTGACCATATCTAATGATCCAGGAGCAAAAGGGGAAAAGGACATAGGGTAAATGGAAGTGAAACACATGAGGCCAACACGTAGTGTGGCAGAATGGAAGAGAAGCATGATCAAAAGCTTCTGTGAAAAGGTGAAACATAGATCCGAAATGGAGATGTGAAATGGGGAAGATGAGAAGTCTCTTGCGTGAAACGGAGTGAGGAAGGTGAGACAACTATGATGCACAAGATAAGGGCAGATGGAATTGAGATAAGATAAAGATAAAATTGTCTGTTGTTAGCATAGAAAACGTTAAGTCCAACAAATATAGAGGTATAGGAATATACCAATCGTAACACTTCCCCCCTTCTAGGGATCGACTTCCAGGCAATTTAGCAGCGGCGACTTGCATTCGGTATAATTCACGTAGGGGTTAAATAACCTCTCAAACTGGGCGAAGGTCATGGACAGTTTTTGTGGGGCATTTGGGTGGAGGATGTGGAATTTGTGGATGGTGTCCTGAGCGCTGGCAAGATTTCCAAGTGGTTCCCATGTACAATCTGTCTCTTTGAAGCCTTTCTAATGCACCAGGTATTTGAGGTGGCATCCCTTTAATCGGAAGTCAATCAAATAATCTACTTTGTGAACCTCTTCACGATCTTTGGTGATGTCAACCAGGCCGGGCCGGATGATGGGTTGACCAGGCAACCGTTCCTTGTAAGGTTTAACATGAGAGATGTTCACAACATTATGGATTTTTATTCCCCTAAGAAGTCTAAGCTTAACCGCATTGGGGTCCATGAGTTTTAAAATAGGGAAGGGGCCTAGCCACTGTTTTGTTGACTTCTTGGATTGGTGCGTCAAGCGCAGGTTATCTGTGGCCAACCAGACCTTATCTCTAACCTTGTACTGCAGAGCTTTGAACTGGTATTTGTCTGCTTGAGCTTTCATACGCTCTTGGGATGCCTTTAGACTATTTCTAGTTTCCTCCAAAGTCTTGCTCATTAAATCGGCAAACTCCATGGTGGCTGGTGCTTTGGAGACACGTTGTTTCACACCCATATGGGGGACATACAAACGTGTGACTTTGAATGGGGTTTTCTTTGAAGATGCTGAGATCTTTAAGTTATATGAAAATTGGACGATTGGAAGCCAGTCTGACCATTCTTCTTGCTTCTTGGTGCAGAATATGTGGAGATACTACTGGAGATCTCGATTCATGTGCTCTGTTTGCCCGTCTGTTTGTGGGTGGTGTGTGGTAGATAATTTAGACTTAATTCTGAGGCATTTGCAGACATTTCGCATGACCTGGGAAGCGAACTGTGGACTGCAGTCCCATACAATCGAACAGGGTAATCCATGGTTTTTTCAAACATGGTAAAGATATAACTTAGCTGTATCCAGCACTGTGACTGTTTTGTTGCATGGGATAAATATAGTTTCTTTAGAAAACTGATCTACAATGACGAGGATGGAGTTGAAGCTGCTAGAGAAGGGAAGATCAGTAGTGAAGTCAGTGGAGACATCCTGCCAGAGACCTTCTGGAATAGGGAGTGGGATTAATATGCCTGCTGGGGTGCATTTACCTCCTTTCATGCGTGTACAGCGATTGTATTGAGCAACATAGTTTTTGACGTAAATGGTCATGTTGGGCCACCAGTAGCTTCTCCTGAAAGGTTCTATGGTCTTTTCATAACCAGGGTGACCAGCAACTGGAGAGTCATGACAGGATTTCATAATAGATAAGCAAATGGATTCGTCATCAGGGATGAAGACTTTTCCTTCTTGGTTTCATAATACTTTATTAACACAGCATACTCCGTGCTTCTTGCATAGTTCCTTGATTTTGCTCTCCTTGAGCACGTGTACTTTCTTCTTAATGGATTGTAAGATTTGTTTGCCTTCATCGCGGATTGCAATCGGGATGGTCTGTATCCACTCTGGCGGAATCATTGTGATTCCTTCATTATTGTGTTCTATGCCAATTGCATGGTCTTCTCTCCTAGAGAGTGCATCAGCTTTGACGTTAGTAGCGCCAGGCTTATAAATAAATAGATAATTGAAACGAGAAAGCCATTGCTACCACCAGGCTTGATGTCGATTCAAATTCTGTGATTGTATAAAATATTTCAAGTTGGCATGGTCGTTTCAGATCTCAAACTGGTGGTGAGAGCCTTCCAGATAGTGCCACCATATTTCCAGTGCTTGGATGATGTTCAACATCTCCTTATCGGCAATGGGATAGTTCCGTTCTGCAGACGTCATGCTGTGGCTGGAATAGGCAATGGGATGCCACTTGTCTTCTTTTAATATAGATAACACACCCCCTGTGGCGTAATCTAAGGTGTCAGTTTCAAGGCAAAATTGACAGTCAATGTCCAGGAATGCCAAAATGGGTGCTGTGGTGAAACGTTCTTTGAGCATGTCAAATGCGACTTGTTGTGCTTCTTTCCACACGAAAGGTTGGTCTTTCTTTAGTAAATCATTCAAGGGATGAGTGTGCTGTGCATAGTCCTTGATAAACCTTTGGTAGAAATTGGCAAGTCTGAGGAAGCTGTGGACTCCTTTAACATTCTTGGATTCTGGCCATTCTAGGATGGCTTTGACTTTGGAATTGTCCATTCTAATTCTGTTGACACTGACCATTATGCCGAGAAACTCCTTCCTTCTTCGAGAAGAAACACTTTTCTGGTTTTATGAAAAGATCGTTTTCTTCTAATCTCCACAATACTTTATGCATGACTCTGTCGTGTTCATCTTGGTCATCGGTCTTTGTAAATATCATAAGATCATCAATGTAGACCATGATTATGTCTTTCATATCAATGAATATTTCGTTCATCATAGCTTGGAAAGTGCCAGGAAAGTTGCATAGTCCAAAGTACATGACTAGGGGTTCAAATGCTCCTTTGTAGCAGATGAAAGTAGCCTTCCATTCATCACCTTCTTTGATACAGACGTTGTTGTAGCCCCATCAAAAATCCATCTTCGTAAATAGTTTAGCTCCTTTTAGTTTATCCACCAATTGGGAAATTAAGGGCAGCAGGTAGTTATTCTTAACTGTGTGTTCATTTAGATAATGGTAATCCTGTACCATGCATTTCTTGCCATTTTTCTTAGGGATGAAGAATACCAGTGAGGATTGAGGGGATTTGGAGGGATGGATGTATCCTTTAGCCAGCTGATCATCTAGAAAAGCGGTGACTTCCTCCTGTTCTTGTGTGGATAGAGGGATGATACGACCTTTCTTAGATTCAAATGTATCTTTCAGGTCGATGGCGTGATTCCATGGTTTTCTTATTGGCATTCTTTCAGACTCGGCTTTGCTAAACACTTTTAGATAGTCATGATACTGTGGGGGCATGAGCTGTTGTACTGTTTCATCTGTCTCTTTCTTTTCCTCTAGGGCGTGGATAGTAGCGTGGACTTGGTACTGGATATCCTCTTCTTCTTTTTCAATCATACGAATGAAGACCAGCTTATCTTGGAGGGCATGACAGTGCCTTGGGCAACGTGTCATTTGTACAGAGCCCTTAGCCCAATCAATTTCTGGGTTGTGGTGTTTCAACCAAGAGAATCTGAGGATTAAAGCATTCTTTCCGAGGTCTGTGACTTTAGCTGTGACTTTCTTTCAGTGGTCCTGATATTCGATCATCAAGTCCATGGAGTGCATGATGTTCCCTGTAAAGTTTTTTGTTCCGTCTACATTAAAAATGGAGATGGCATGTTGTAATTTAGATAAGGGGAATTTGAGCTTTTCCCTCAAAGATTTGTCGATAAAGATTGAGTTTGTGCTGCTGTCAAGCAGGTCGTCGACTTTCATAAGGGAGTGGTGTGTGCTCAAGGTGCGACTTTAATAGGTATCATGATTTCCCATGTAGGGTTGAGGTTACATACAAAGACTTTGTGGTCTGAGATTTTGTGAAGGTAACTGAAGGATAAAGTTTTCAGGAAATCTTTTTCTTTTGGATAAGGGGAATTAAGCACAGGTTTAACATCCCTGCTGTGCTTACTAGGAGACACCCCTGACATGTGAGTAAAGGTAGATACATTAGCCGAGTCATCGTCATCTGACTCCTCAACTGATAGGGGAGAATACTTATTCGAGAATGAATCCTTGGAACATCCAGATTTGTTTTGTGGGCTCAGGCTTTTCCCAACTTCTTATGCATGGCCTCCTGATCTTTGAACCAAGTGGCTGCTTCTTCGAAACTCATGCCTTGAATGGACTTCGAGAAGTCCTGTTGTTTGCCTTTTCCTTTTGAGGTCTGGTGGACCTCCCATTCATCTTCAGAGGTGCTTTTTGCATCATCTCAGGATGTGTGCATTTCGTGTGTGTTGCAGCTGCTTCCTTTCTTGCAGCTCTTCTTATGTTGACCCCCAAGCCATTTGCAGAGGGGGCAGGCAACTATGGGTTTTGGTCAATTTTTGGTGAAATGCCCTTCTTTGCTGCAATTGTAGCAGCCCTTGTTTGCAGCCCCGATGTCCATGGTTGGCGCTCTAGGCCAGTCACGGCACGTGAGTTTTCCTAGAGTTGAGTCCATGCATGAGTAAGCGAGGTGGCACCACCTCTTCTTTCTCTCGCCACCTCAGTATCGTCCGCTCGCCGACTGGCAGTCTGGCAGTCCAGTTGCTTCTTCTCTTTTCTCGCACTCTCTCTCGCCACGATTGTCCTCGCCCACCTCCTCACTTCATTTATTCCCATGGAGGACCCCAACCTGGCGCAGGTACCTGATTACACTGCAAGCGAGTTTGAAGAAGAGCGACAAACTTTCATCAACACTAGCCTCACTGCAGAACAGGCGGCAGGCGTGCTTACCAACCTCTGGACCCCAAAGAACAATCGTGACAAAGACATCTGGCAACGGCACCAACAAGCTGTTGCTGCTGCTCAGGAAGCTGCTAGAGAGCTGGCTGATCAGCGCCGTGCTCAGCAGAAAGAAGAGGATGCCCAAATGCTCAGAGAGAAGGGTAAGAAGAACAAGATCAAATTTGCGCCCATCCCCAACAAACCTGTGGTGTCAGAACCACTCGTTCTCCCTTCCCTCGTCGCCATTCGAAAAATCAAGAATCACCAATTCTGCAAACTATGGTACTTCACGAACGCAGGCCTTAATGAGGCTGAACGCTCCGCCTCCTACTCCCTCGATGACAACTCCCTCTCCATCGTACCTGCCACTGATGGCTCCCACTCCTTTGTACCCTCAGCCTTTGCTCGAGACAAGGCTGACGTTGTAAGAGACAAAAACCTGTCCTTCGAGCAGTTCAGCCAAGCTCCCGTGCAAATGGTTAAATCCATGATTGACTGCACTTGGCAGCAGCCGCACGTCGACATACTGTACATGTGAAGTTCTGATCCAACATAGAAGGGCACCACTGGCAGAGCTCTCGTGTCGAATCTGAGCAACACACACTCTTGATATATCAGGGGAATCTGCGACGCAAATGGCATGCGACCATCACTGGCCCACAGGCCTTCAATCTGTCGATTATCAATGACAAAGTTCTTGCCGACACCCACAATTGCCTCGTACAGAAGATTGGCAACAATCAGTATCTCTTAATTCAATGCGTGAGTTTTCCTTCCTGACTTTCTATTGCTCATGCACTCACCACTCTTTCCTCTCCACTCTTGTGCACTGCTCTACGTCCACTGGTTTGCGCCACACACACATTCTCATGCATCCACTGGTATCATCCACACACAAACAATTACTACACGTCACTGCCATCCACAAACACCACACACCATTGTCCATCCGTTGTCCACTAGGCCATGAACAAGCTTTCGCATATGAATAACAAGCTCAATTCTTCAATGTCAAAGCACTCTTCCCAGCCTGCCCTACCCCATGCGTGCTCGACCAGCAGTGGATACAAGTGGCCCATCTCGCCCCCATGCGGTGCTCCTAATTACTTATTAAAGAAAGCACGCTCCTTTCGTGCCGATAACCAACAACAATCCAGCGACACCACTGCGCTCATCCTCTCCATTTGTGCTATCTGCCTTGGCAGACACAGGCATGACATCATGCGTTGCGCCTCAGCCCACACTTGGGACGACAAGCATGAGGCTTTTGCAGACCGGGTTGGCATTGGCCTCTTCTTCAAATCAGGAAAACAGCTCTGTGGCAAATGGCAAAAGGCCAATGAATGCGCTGACATCCACTGTCCACTACACATGTGCTCCAGCTGTGGCTTCAAAACCCACAGAGCCCAGCGCTGCCCTCGTGCTCAGAACCCACTTCCCCTCGACTCCGTACAAAGTGGATGAATGGGATCGTGCGCTACGTGCCGCCAACCTTTTCATTCGTTTCATAGATATTCCCACTGGTTTTTGTAATGGCTTTCTAGTAGATTTCCCTTTGATATCCCATACACAAATTCCCCCTAATAGATCCTCCTTCTCCACTTACATTACTGAATTCTCGAAAATTCTCAAACGTGAACTCCTAAAAGGACGCTATATTGGGCCCTTTTCTGAGACTGCTCTAACCGCTCTCATCGGGCCTTTCCAATCTTCACCCATTTCCATTATTCCCAAACCTGGCCGACCAAATAAATTCCGCATCGTTCAGAACTTCTCTTTCCCCCTTGCCCCCACTCCCATTAATCCCGATCCTTCCATTAATTCCCTCACTGCTTCCGACAGTTATCCCACCACTTGGGGCAAATTCTCTATCATATTCCTTTTAATTTCATGCCTCCCCCCAGGATCTGAGGCTGCCACACGCAACATAGCCAGAGCTTACTGCACCATTCAGCTTCATTCCTTACAATGGCCTGCAGCAGTTGTCAGAGCTAAACATGACACCTTTTATGTTGACACCTGTGCTCCCTTTGGTGCATCCCCTCCATCTGGCACATATGGCCATATAGCCGATGCGGGCACTGAAATCTTAAGATTCCAGGGCATTGGCCCCCTTGACAAGTGGGTAGATGACCACATCTTCTTCCGAATCAGATGCACTCACCTTACCAATTACAACATTGCATGTGCTAAATGAGCTGAGCATATAGCCAATTCTGGAAACATGAAACAATCTGGTAGTCACCTATGGTTTGCAGCTACGGACCCCTCAGGTGACCTCATGGAAGAATTCAATGAGGATTGTTCATTTCCGTTGCAAGACTTATCACACCAATCAGCACGTTCACAATACGACGCACTCTTTGCTTACAACCTTGCTGACATGAATCTCGCATCCAAGCACCTTAGTATTCCTTGGGAAACCTCCAAAGACCAATCCTTTTCCTCCTCGACAATCTACATAGGTTTTTATTGGGACTTAGAAAACCGGATTGTCTCCCTTGCGCCAAGCAAAGTTGAGAAATACTTGGGTGCAATCCAGGAATGGTTGAACCGCCCAAAACATGTCCTCAAGGATGTACAGTCCCTCTATGGCAAGCTCCTGCATGCGTGCTTTGCAATCTACCGCGGACACGCATATTTAACAGGACTTGAGAAAATCTTACATGTATGTGCTGACAAACCTTTCATGCCATACAGACCTGTGAGATCAATCGCTGTGGATCTCAAGTGGTGGATTCTTTGCCTGCAGCGAGGCAAAGTTGCACGGCCCATAAAACCCCCCATTGTGCCATCCAATCCCACTGCATACTCTGATGCCAGCTCTAGCATTGGCATTGCTATCGTCATTGGCCAGCGCTGGCATGCCTGATTACTCCACCCCGAATGACAATCCCTTCACGCACAATGGAACATCAGTTGGGCCGAAGCCGTTGGCTTCGAGCTCCTCATCCGCACCCTTGATCTCATCACCTCTACAGCTCCTTGCGTCATCGTCCATGATGACAACACCGGCGTTGTCGAAGGATGGTGGAATGGCCAACATTGCAACAATGAGTCCAACATTGTTTTCAGGCGAATCCATGAATTCCTCATTCAAGCCGATCGCGTGCACGAAGTACACACTAGATACGTCCCCAGCGGTAACAACCCTGCCGATGGCCCCTTCAGAGGCATCTTTCCCCCACGTTCCCTCCTCCTTCCATGCCCTTACATCCCTCCCCCCCTCA
The DNA here is from genome assembly GCA_038093115.1 of Hortiboletus flavorubellus. Taxonomy (NCBI): domain Eukaryota; kingdom Fungi; phylum Basidiomycota; class Agaricomycetes; order Boletales; family Boletaceae; genus Hortiboletus; species Hortiboletus flavorubellus. The sequence continues at coordinate 17,844 of JBBPRR010000120.1, forward strand.
TTCCCTTCCTTACAAATGTCGCCAATCTCTCCCCAGATCATCTGAGACTTCCCCGGGCCACCCAAAATGCCACACACATTCTGCCCACTCACATCATTGATGACACCCGGCAAATCGCTGACAGTTATGCACGGGCTAGAGCCATCCAACATTACAAAGACGGCATCATCTTCAAAACACTCTACCTCTAAATTCCTTTCCATCCCCCGCTCCGACAACCCCATCTCATCAGCTGCTGCTTCAACAACAACCCTCTTATCCCCGTGCGACATTGAGCCCCCTCACCCGTACCATGCCTCCCTCACCCCCTCCCCCTCTCTACTAAGACCACACTGTCTCAGACGTGATCGCCTCCACCTTTGGACTTCCCTTCCAGACGCACAGCATAACAACACTACCCCATCCTCCAATCGTGTGGCAGTTGTTTCAGAGGACCAACTCAATCACATTTTAGACGTCATTTCTGCATCATGGACAGAAAAGACCAAGGAAACCTACGGCGCTGGCCTCCTAGTGTATCATGTACTGTATATTGTGACCTGAACCGCATCTCTGAACCACTCAGATGCTCCATCACCCAACCACTCCTCGCAGCCTTTCTTTCAAGCTGTGCTGGAGCCTACTCTGGTTCCTCCCTGTCCAAGTTCATCGCAGGCATTCGAGCCTGGCATATTCTACATGGACAACTGTGGCTCATCAATCACGATGAAACCTGCTCACTTCTCGAAGGCACTTCCAGACTGGCCCCCACATCTGCTAAATACTCCAAACGCCTCCCATGTAAGCGACAAACTCTGCTTTCCTTCATCACGTACATAGACCTTTCATCCCCCCGCGACGCAGCTATTTTCGCCTGCATGGTCTTCACTTTCTACTCTGTCTCGCACCTCGGTGAGTTCACCGTCCCGGCTTTAAAAAAATTCAATCCGAGCCTACACATCACACCATCGCATGTCACATGCATGTGCGATCGCAACAATCTAGAAGTCATCAATATGCACATTCTTGTGACAAAGTGCTCTCAATCTGGTGAAGATACCCAATGCGCTCCAATTCTGCACCTGACCAATCCTGCCGATTGGCTTGACAATCATTTTCATATCAACAACCCAGGCCCCAATGACCATCTCTTCGCTTGGCGGTACCCCAAAGGTTTACGCCCTCTCACGAAATCAGAAGTCACCAACCGCAAGTGCGAATTGATCCAGCAATATAGCCTGCCCAACCTCAAAGGCCACAGCCTCCATATTGGCAGCACGCTTCACTATCTTCTTTAAGGAGTGCCTTTTGACGTTGTCAAGACAATAGATAGATGGTCGGGCAAATCCTTTACTTTTTACTTGCGTCGTCATGTCCTCATCCTCGCACCTTATCTCCACGAGTGCTCGGACACGGCGGATCAGCTCAACCAATACACAATGCCACCCGTGCGCTAGGTGAGCCCGTTTTCCTTCTTTTCGGGGCGAGCTTCACTTCATGTGTCACAGGCTCCTCCTAGTTGGGTATGCAGCTTGCTTGTCATCACAGTGCCTCGGGCCGGAAAGCCCTCCAGGCTTCGCCCACATCTTCTCCTACTCTCCATAGCATCATAGTTACCTTCGTTGTATCTACATTGATCACACATCCACGCGCTTCACTGTTAGCGATCGATATTCATGGAATTGGGGTCGTGGTTTGAAAATTGTGGAGCCGAAGCTCGCTTTTGGGTTCTACCCCTGATGAAATCAAGGGACTCTTGTGCTGTGCCTACCCTTCTGATCTCTTGGAGATAGAGGGCCGGAGAGGCTTGGTGATTGCCTTTATGAAATATTTGAGTGATGATTGCTCCTTGTGTGTTCTTTTTGAGTAACTCCACTGTGTGCGAGGCGTTGATGGCCACTTGGCGGTAGAGTGCTTCCCATCAAATAATGAAATCATCCATGGGGGAGTCTCCTTGATAACATTTGTTTAATTGGGCACGTGTCCAGTTCTTTTGGTTGGTGCTCCAACAGAGCCCTTCCAGTTCGTCAACCAGGGTATCCCAGTCATATATCCTTCCTTGTTGTAAGCGTGTTCAGGCAAATCCACCTGCCTTAGCGCCCTTGAGGTGTGAGAGCACTGCAACAACAGCCTCGTAGGAGGTGGGGGCAATGGTATTGGCATTAACCTCAAGCCAGGCCTTAATCTTTGCCCACTATTCCTTGACCTTGGCTTTAGATCCGTTATACTCTCCTGGGTCCACAAATACTTCTACTCATCGCAAAGTTCCTCCTCCTGCTGGTGCTGTTGCTCCTGCTGGTGCTACTGCAGTGAGCGCATTTACTTGAGTTTGTAATTGATTGATTGTAGTTGTGAGTTGTGTCACTTGGTTGGTGACTGCTTGGAGATCTGCCATACGATTATTGAATTCTGCCAAGATGGCAGCGACCTTATCCTTATCCTCCCAAGAGACCATTCCATTAGTAAGGATTTGATTGATTCTTTGTGACATGGTTATATGAAGGGGAGGGGAGTTTCTCTACTGGGTATGGTAGCATTCTGGTTTTCATAGAGACTTGGGGGCTCATAGGGTTATTCTGGAATATTTGGGATCTCCTTCCTGATCTCTTGTGATCTGTCAGTATGATATCTTCTTTCTTTTAACTGGCTTTTTAATCTCCAGTCTTACTTCTTCTTCGTTACGTTCCTTTCTTTTGCAGCTAGATTCCACAACTGGTGACAGAGTGAGGGGACTTAGGGGTAACAGGCAATCTTGTGGTTCTCCAAATTGCAGTTCTTCTTCAGAGGAAAACAAGCAGCTTACTTGTCAGAGGGAGGGACGAGAGAGGGTGCATAAGTTTGTGTTCGAGTGGGCGAACACGAGGTCGTTCGGATCTGTGGAAAGATCTTCTATCAGCGAGTGCTGGGATGCTTTCTCTATGGATAAGTCTTCTGGGCTACCCAATCTGAGGGCAATTGCTACTGCTACTGCTTGGTCAATTTCCTTGTCTGAGGTGAATCGAAAGTCTGAGGGTCATAAGTCGGCTTCTAACAATCTTGAGAAAAGTGTGGCAGTGTCGGGTGATTCCTGTCATGGTGGCGATGGGGTTCTTTCCATGTCCTGTAAGCCTGCCAATTCTGCTGGCAAGACTATTCACTCTCTTACTGTTTCTGGCTCAGCTACTTCTGCTGAAGCCGCATACAAAGGGTTAGAGGGGCTGACTTGACCCGAGTTAGGAGTGAGGAGTATGATCGGCACTAGCTCTACTGTAAGCTCCAAGTGCTAGCGATCCTTTATAGGGGATGCACTTGTGAGAGTAGTATCAAGTTTGGCAAGATAAGGATAATAATGGAGTCTAGTTCTAATGAAACAACCCTAGAGTGTAGCTCCCTTAGGTTACCAAAAGATAACCATAGACTGGAGGGCGAATGGAGAAGAGGCTTGTCAGGCCAATAGAGTCCTTCTTTCAGTGCTTTAGGGGAAAACACCAAGAGAACTAGACTAGAGTTCTCTGGCGCTGGCATCAAGCCTTAAGTACCTACTAGAGGTATGTACATGTTGTAACCGTATCTAACGTTCCAGGAGAAAAGGGGGAAAAAGGCATAGGGTAAACGAAAATGAAACACATGTGGCCAACATGCAGTGTGGCAGAATGGAAGAGAAGCATAACATGTGTGAAACATATATATCAAGGGAATGGAAAAGAAGCATGATCAAACGCTTCTGTGAAAAGATGAAACATAGATCCGAAATGGAGATGTGAAATGGGGAAGATGAGAAGTTTCTTGCGTGAAACGGAGTGAGGAAGGTGAGACAACTATGGTGCACGAGATAAGGGCAGATGGAATTGAGATAAGATAAAGATAAGATTGTCTGTTGTTAGCATAGAAAATGTTAAGTTCAATGAATATAGGGGTATAGGAATATACCAATCGTAACATTATCTTCTTATTGCCAAACTGAAGCACATGATCCCTTCTTCTTCCAATTTCCTTCAGATCTCATTGATTCTGAACAAGAATACAAAGTTGATCATATTATTTCCCACAAAGCAACATGAGGTTGCTGCTTGTACCTGATCACATGAAAAGGATATTCTTTGGCCAAAAATATGTGGGAATTCAAAAGCAATCTCTATCATGCTCCTGTGAGATAATCCCAAAGCAGCCAAACTCTGTTTTGCAATAAGTCAAATCCTCTCATAATTTTTGCGAGATGTTAAATCTTCATCAAAATCCACTTTCAGCCATGTATTCAAGGGTCAACTCTTGCATGATATGTCATCATTATGGTGAGGACAGGCCCGTACAAGAACCCAAATGAATAATTCTATATCATGCATATAGACATGTTTGATCTTCCCTTTCTGCCCTTGTTCTAAAAGTAGTTCTAGTGTCATGAATGAAAGCATGCCAGCATGCTTGTTTCATATTGGACCTGGATCAATCATTGCCAAGTCAAAGTTATTCAGTCCACTGGAAATACTACTTCTCTTGTCTTTATACATCAGACTGGAGGAATTGACATCATGGTGGCAAACACTATTCTTTCACAACATGAGATGATCTTCAAAGGCAGTAAGATCAAGTTCAATTCAAGCATAAAAAAATGATCACATTTTAATGCATCCTCCCCACAGCTCAAAAATATGCCACCAATAGTTTCATCATGGGCATTAGCTTCTTGAAGAAAATCATATAGAGAATCCAAGCTCTGTTAATCAACAGGCCAAAATGTTAGCAGATTATATCTATGGAAGAGTTAGAAAACTTGTGGAAAAATACCATTGTTGAAATGTGGTTTTGAATGTTTCGCTCTATTTCTGTGATCTCATAAAATTTTATCAAAATCTCAAATTTGATCACATGAGACTTTTCACTCCAAAACAACTTGACAATCAGTCTCCTTTTTGATTTAAACTTTTGACTCATTGCAAAATAGATATTTGTTGCTTGTCCATTGAGATTGTGATGAGGGACTTGTTTATTGGGAGGGTAATTTAGTAAGAAGTCAATAGGACCTTTCTTTGAGTCTTCAATGAGCACCATTGTTGAAGCTGTGAAAAGTTTGCCAAAATTGAGATTAATATGATGATTTAAACCCCAGTGTTGGTTTTTCAACTGCTGCATTGTGAGCAGGAGCAGAAGAAAATGAGAGAGATCTCAGATGAAGTTTAGCATGAAACACTGAATTGGCTTTTAACAATTATAGTACCAAAAATATAAGAGATTTGCTATGGAATCCAAGTCAAGAATTGAATCATTCTACCTGACAGCAAGACCAATTGGTTATGAGCCAATAATGGTAAAATAGAGGACATACTTCCAATCAACATGAGATGTAAACATCACATCTCCATATATTCTGATTTGAATTTTGGAAAGTATTTTTTTGGAATTAACCTTGATAGATTCAACTTTTTACTGTTTGGAATTGGAACCAGATTTGCTAAGGGTTTCAGGTGCAGGTACTTTTCTTTTTCATATCACAGAGTTTCAGGCTGTCATCACTATTAATCAATAAGATTGAAATAAATTATTTATATTCAAACTCTTATAGGAAACTGCTCAATAAAGATGGTATCATCAATTTGTCATGGATTTTTGGATATAAATTACTTGTGGGAAAGAGGAGGCTCAATGTACTCACCATTAGAATAATTCATAAGAGGGGAAGAGGACTTTGGGCAAAATATAGGCTTGACAACAGTGTAAATATTTTGTCAGCTGAAATTCTGCCCTGATTTCTTAGTAGTGGTCTTGAGAAGACTGTTGGATATGCCAGCAACCAGAACATCAGAGGTGGACATGAGAACAATACTGGGTTTGTAAATAAAACTCATTTCCTGATGAGATTTCTTCATCTCTTTGCCATAAACCTGAAAAACAAGTTGATTGAAAGATTTGTGGAGATTGTCAATTTTATCCAGGTTTTGAAGGTGGAAGAGTGTAATATTGGCAGTGCATACAAAGTATGGGTATAAAATTGCCTCATTTTCAGCTCTAGAACTATGTTGTAAAGTTGCTCAAAATTTCAGCAAATCATATGAAATGTAAAACTCCTACTAGTTTTGCAAATATATTCTAATATCAGTGGAATTACAGTAACACCATTCCTGGGTACTGTGCCATTGCAAATAGGAAGAATACTCTTGAGGCATGTCTTGAAGAATGTAACAGGGTCCTTCACCAATGACAACTTGTTATTTATGTAATTTAAAAAGAATGACTTCAGCATTTTGTTTACCTTGCAATGCTGGGCATTTTTCACATTTTTTGCTATTCATGATCCCACCATGGGTACTTTGTACACAACAACAGCTTAGATTCTAAGCAATTTCAAAATTGAAATATAACTTACTGTAGGCCTATTGTGTGGAGGTCTTTGCTCCTTACAGCACTTCTAGCTAATTGTGAGGTAGTGAGAGGACAGGTACATAATGAGCCTGGCTACCAGGACATCATCATGTGGCACAAGATTGAATTTTCTATTCTGCTAACCACTCCTTACAATACTAGTATTCTCACTAGTATTCTTATTGATTATGTTTGAGCCCAACTCTATTAACTTGTCTCCTATGATTAGTGAAAGGAGAAAAACCCCCTCTTTTAATGCCAACTCTAAAGCCCCTAGTTAAAAAACAAGGAAGATAATATTTGACAAGGTGGTGGGATTTTCCTGGTTCAAGGACCATTCTGGCAGCTTTAATGGTAGAGAAAATAACCATTCAAATGGGGAGAGTTATGTTTGTGAAAAAAAGGAAAAGTCCAACTTTGATAATGATGACCAAGCTTCAGAGACAGAATTTCAATATTTCATAGAAAAAAATATAAGGTGAGCACCCTAGTTCTATGAAAGCTATGCTCATCTGGTTTAAAAGGTTATCTATGCATGACTTTACCACTATTATTTCAATCTTCAAACCATTGGTGTACAGCATATAAAGCCAAGTATGCATTTTGTATTCTTATGTTGATTCAACATCTGATTTATCCCCCTTTTCTTTCATTCAACCTTGCACCATTCTAACCTTCCTGGATCTTAAGTACTTACAATGGAGTTTTGTTTGTCCTTTACTATCAATGCTAGTTCATCCTTGCCATCTCTTTCATCATACATATTCATTCCCATAAAGTTCACTGGCCAAAGGATATAATGTTTTTTCTTCCTTCATAAGAAAATCTCCTGAATTATATAATGAAGCTCTATACTATCCCAAATGCGAATACTGAATTTCTGCTTCCTATACTCTTTCTCCAGTCCCTCCCTAGCTTAAGTAAACCATTCTTGACAAGTCACTGTCCCATTCCTGGTTTTTCCACTTGACATGCCATTGAAATACCCCAGCTACACAATACAAGGTATTGTGGAGTCATGTTAAATGGCATGATGAAAATGATGATTCAAGCCGAAATCAAGTTGTTGATCATTATAAAGACACAACACTAGAAGAAAGGTACATTCTCAAATCATATTACTAGTCTATGGTCCAAACAGACCCCTGATCTCACAGTGTCATTATCTTTAGTAAAAGCTACTGGCTTGTTATTGCTTCACCAGTATTTCCTTCCACTATTCTCTTTGTACCAGTGACTTAAACACCAGAGTATTCTGTTATTGTTCCCAGGCCATTGGATTCCAATATCTCATAAGCAGCACTAATCTCTACAAATTGGTTGCAATCACTATACTTGGGAGATTGGATATAGCAAATAAGATCTTTCTTGAATGTATTGCATACCCTTGTGAAACCATCAATAGAATCCAAAACACCATCCTCAAAAAACTCTCATTAGTATTTGGAACTGTGTCTTTTGAATTAGACTACTTTGCAACCAGTACATGCTATTAATCCTGATTATCTAAAGATTAGTCTTCTTGTGATTTAGATGTTGTGCAAGCTTAGACACAATTCCAGATGTCATTGAATCATGTTGCAACCAATGTGTATTGCTAATCATGTTTTTTAATAGATTAGTCTTCCTATGATTTAGATGTTGTGCAAGCTTGGGCACAACCCTGAGTTCCATTGCATTGTATTGCAATTGGCAAGTGCTGCTAATCCTGCTTATTTAACCTTGCTCAACATGATTTTACCATTGTACATTGTACTACAACCATCCCCCATCTGCTACACTTGTGGTTAATCTTGGCTTAAGCAAGCCATTTGTGTCTCTACCCTTGTAATTGTCACATACTCATGTTATTTTTTCACTTGAATTACTTGAAATGATATCCAATCTTTGGACTCTCCTTGCAATTGGAGGAAAAAAGCAACACTAGAGAGTTCTGTTCTGATGTCATAGGTTAATAATTACTTACTAATGAGTTAGAATAGGGCTATCGAGCATTTGAAATACCCCTCATCCATAGTGGATGGGTGCAACAATATGACATGATTGTTACATTGTAGTCATCAAGGATATGGTCACAAGCAAGTAGATAATGATGATACAACACAATTTTCACACCATTGACTATTGTTGTTGTTATTTGAAATGAGCAGAGAAGTGAATGGTGCATGAGCAGTCATGGTCTGTAGGGACTGGACAGTGAACAAACCAGATGATGATGTTGTTGTTGTTGTATTTAATTGAATGTGGATAAAGATGTGCATGTATGTGTAGGAGTGTCAGGCATGGCATTGTTGTTGTTGTTACCCTCATTTACACAAGGAGTGTTGTGTAGGAGAAAAGAAAATTGTTTTTTGCAGTCACTATATATTGCAAACAATGTTGTTAAACCAATGGGAGGCTATACATAAACACCCCAGTTCCTTGATGTTCAACAAATCAGCAATTATGACCACCAACTTGCAAGGCAGTCTGTAGGCATGGGCTGGGTGAATGATTGAGGGCATGACAAGTTGAGGAAAGAGCATTGATTAATTGATATATATATATGGCAAGTGGAACATACAGTATAGTTGGTGGGCAAATTGAATAAAAAAAGGAGCAGATTTGATGAAGATGCAAATGTCATTGGATCTGTTTAGTCCCTTTTCATTCATAGGATGGTCATTGCTTCCAGCAGCAGGTCAGCCCAATTTGTTTTATGAATATCCAACCAACTGCATACTGACAGTCATTGATTAGGAATGATGGTGGTTTAGTAGAAGGGCTTAAAACTATAAATTGCTAACAATAGAATAAAATAAATAGCCACTTAGGGTCAAGCATGTCAATAAACTGCTCACAATGGGGCAAAACAAATAGCACAGTGCTTCATTTAGGTGCAAGTATGTCAATTTTATCTCATTGGAATAATCTCCCACAAATAGGACAACATTGTACTAGATACATAGGGAGGCAATTTGATCCACCTTACCTACCCCTGTTTTTTCAAATGTGATGATATTGTGAGGCTGTGAATTGTATGTGAGGGGCAGGCTGTAATCTGTGGTGAGTATTTTGACAGCCTAATGGAATTAGCTCAAGGGATGTCATGGTGATAGGTGGGATTGATTGAGTCCTTGCCAATCCGAGAGAGTATTATCTTGTGTGTACAATACAGTAATCTTCAATAAACAAACCTAAGAACAATAGAAGTAATATAATAATAATGTGCCTTGGCTACAAGTCAATTGAAAAAGTCAAAAAGATATTATTCAATTTTATGAATTCAGGACCCATATTATCCACCCACTTGATCCATATACTATCCACCAGCAGGTTTACCACTTGCTGGATTCTTAATGCATCTAATTTAAATGATCAGAGTCAAATGAGATGAAGTAATAATTCTAGATAGACTTGGCTCACTGTTGAGAATTTTCAAATCCATGAGGTGTCAAACTGGAAGAGTGACTGTACCAACAGTGGTTAAGTATGATGCAACTGATATGTGGGCATAACTGACATTCAAGTATGACTAACATATTGGTTGGTTGGAGATTTAAAGTGACAAAGTTAGTGCATACCTTGCTTGTATTGCAAGTGGATTTTATATGCTACCAGTACATGATCATATGATATTGGGATAAATTCTAACAAACCTAACAAACACTAACAGCTAACAAACCAGAGGTACCCCCAGACCTCCCTAATCCTAGGTTAAAAAGTTGAGTTGCATTGATAAAGGAGAAGAGTATGGAAATATTATAGTGATATAGTATCACCGAAGATGATGTCAACATGATAGCATCACAAGAGGTGAAGGATGATGGTACAGACATGTTAAAGCATCTGAAGAGTGTGTTAGAACACATTAAGGCATGCTTGAAGCAGAAAAGCCAGTAATATTCATTCAAGTGGATTCAAGATGGGGTAGATGGCCCAGGAAACCAAAAGAGGGTGTGATACAGTGGCTCAAAAAACTGTCCACATATTTGTACATTTTCACCTAAAGCTGATATCCTGCAACAATCCTAACCTGGACTGTCATTATGTATGTTAGTGTATGAAATAAAGTACTTGCCATTGGCTTTCTATAGCATCAAGGATCAAGGAAATTGGTTGAGACCTGATGAAATGGCAACCATTTCAAAATGATAACTCATTCAGACAGTTTTTTGACTTCATATAATTTAGGTATTTAGTACTTGGTATGAGCCCCTTTTGCCTTGATAACTGCTTCAAGTCTTCTAGACATGCTTTCTATCCACTTTTGACACTGTTCCATAGAAATTCTTTCCCACTCTTCCACTACTCTTTTCCATAGTTCATGGACTCCTTTAGGGGCATTTTCATAGGAGGAAAGGCTCCTTTTGAGATGATTCCAACAGGGTTAAAGTCTGAAGATTATGCAGACCAGTCCAGAAGCTTGATCTTTTGTTCTTCAAATCATCCCTAAGCTCTCCTAAAGGTATGCTTGGGATTATTATCTTGTTGAAAGATAATGTCAACTTCTGGAATTCCAAATTCTTTCATGCTTTTCAGCAACCCCTGTCCCAAGATGACCACATACTGTTCAACATCCATCCATTCCTCCCCTTCACTCAAAACTCCCACTCCATTCCATTCTATACAGCTCAATAACATCAGTAAGCCTCCTTCAAACTCAACTGTACCTTTGACCTCTCTGGAAATCAGTCCTTCACCTTTCTTTTTCCACACATACTCTTGCCCATCTGATCCAATCCTATTGATTTTGGTCTCATGTGACCAGATAATCCTCCATAGTCCAATACTGATACTTAAGAGTAAAGGCTAACCACCTCTTCTTATGATTTCTAAAAAGTAAAGGTTTTTTCTTCTTCATCACAGCCTTTAATGAGTGATACTGGAGTTCTAGTTTTAACATGGTTATTCTGATCAATTACATTCTTTGGAGTACCTAGTAGGCTGTCTCTACACTTGATATATGAAGCTATGTCTGTTCAATAATGTGGACAAATTATTTAGCCTCTATGATCAATTAACATATGTACATATGTAACACACACAATATTTTTTGCTAATTCTTCTACTACTAGGGCATGGGTTCATGCAGCTGAGTATTTTCAACATCCTACTATAGTGCTTGCATATAAAATAACTTTTTGATTATTGTTAGAACATCTGGCAATTTTGCTATTATTTCCTTGGAATTTTTTTATCCTCAAAAAGCTCATGTTGTCACTCACAATGAATATATTCTCTATGTCTTAAGAAATGTACTCTTGAATATGCAGTCAAGTTTCTAAAGTAAGATTGGAGTATTTTTTAAAGTCATCTTGTCCACCTCTGTTATGTATAGTGACTCCAAAAACCATTGCAATACCTATTATGTACACACTCCTAGCTACAAGTCTATCTCTAGGACATGTGAGTTGGCCCAGTAACTGTGGAGATATGATCATTTTAAAATGACAGGTCTATTGCAATAGTGTATTCACTGTTGGTGGATAAGGTGGGATCTTGATAAAATTGACTGATATTTGATAATATTTGGTCACACAAATACTGATCCATATATAAACATTATGTCTGAGTTCAAAAAAGTTCACACACTTATTAATTTCCAACCACTATTATCATAAGATCTTTTTTTACTATCCAAAGGAACACCATCCTCTTTATACTTGATGCAGGTTACTCTGTGCCTCTACCACTGGTGCACATGTTTTTACCATATCCACACTCCACTTCAAAGAGTGTTCTGAAGTCCAAAAGTCTGTTGAGAGCTGCCCATCAAAGCTTCCCCAATTAATATTTGCCATGTCAAAAATGTCATCCAAGTGATCAAGTCACTTACCAATATCAGCAACCAACTCCTGTCCTCCAATACGATCTATTGTACTAGCAGTTGAAAAATCTGGCATAAAAGCTATAGCACAAATAAACAGTCTCTTCTTTCTATCAGATATTATAAAGCTTGTCTGAACATTGCCCATGTCCATAGGAACTAAACTGTGAAAAACTGAAAGGAGATATAAAAGTTCAATGGGATCAAAATTGATCACCTAGGATCAAATGGGCATGAAAAAAGCCATATGAGAGATTTAATAATAGATTGGTAGAGAAAACTATTAAGTTTAGGGAAGATGTGTAATAGTGTGAAGGTGTATGACTTGACAGGGTATTTGATATGTTGCAAAGATTGATGGTAAGATGGATGGGCACCCATATCTTCAGGTTTTGAAGAATGAATTGCTAAATATCCTATAGAATGTAGTTTTAATTCTGTTAATATAATTTTTCAACAAGATAATAATTCCAAGCACACCTGCAGGAACTGAAGTAATGGCTAGAAATGTAATATTTTGTGGCTATGGTATTGCCTGCACAGTTTTCCAATTGAAATTCCACTAGATATCTCTGAGGTCATCTCAAAAGGAAGCATGCATTTCCCTAGTGGATTTAAAAGATTACATGATGATAGAAGTTAGAAATTAATAAGTGTGTGAACTTTTTTAAATTCAGATATAATGTTTATATATGGATCAATGTTTGTGTGACCAAATATTACCAAATATCAGTCAATTTTATCAAGATTCCACCTTACCCACCAAAAGTGAATAAACTATTGCAATGGACCTATTATTTTAAAATGGCCATATCTCCACAGCCACTAGGCCAACTCACATGATCTAGGAACAGACTTGTAGATAAAAGTGTGTATATGATTTTGTCTGACTAATGCTAAGCAAAATTCCCACAGGTGGTTATAGTGCACTTCATACACTGAATTGGAGTTAGGCATTACAATGGTTTTTGGAGTCATTGTACTTCATGAATTATAGAATGTGATCCACAAGGACAAACATGAGCAGACAGGTTCACATGGATTTCCTCCCTTATTTAGGATGTCCCTAATTCACCTGGCATAAATCAGCATGAAAAGCTGTGTTATCTTAAAGTTGAAATGTACAAGATGGTTGCTGAGATTTGTAAACTTCCTGGTCTTTCTCATTTCTTTCTTCTTCCACTGTTTAGATCTCTGGCATGTAGTCAGCAAGGAACTTGTCATTATCATGAATACAAGCAAGCATAACTATGATGCACTTATCATTTCATGAAATCAAGATTCCATCCATGTTTTTTTGCAGATCATGCAGAAATCTATTGTAGACACAAAATGACATGACATGATAAGAGAACTTGTGTTCTTGTTACCCAACTTTGGGCTTGTGTTATTTTCCCTGTCATTCAGAGTTTATAGAGAATATACCCACCTCAAACACATATTTGGTGATGTCCTATAGCTCAATTTTCTACATTATTTCTAGATGCTGCTTGTTCATACAAAAAGGAATAGTAGAATCTGGATGATCTTTGTATTTTATCCTACACTCCAACACTGGCTGCCCTTATCCATGCTAAGGAGTACAATTTATCTAATTTTACAAGTAAAGTGAAGCATTTCATGATCATTGGCCAAGCCATTGCAGTTGGCCAGATTGGACTCCCCTTTGTATGTAGATGTGAAACTAGATACCATTGCTTAATACCTCAAGGACCACATTATATTTACATTGAAGGAGATGAGTCTCATATTTCTAGGGTTGTCAAAGAACTGGACAAGCACAAATAGGTTTACTTGGCGTGTTATAGTCTTCCAAATCTGAAACAATTTTTCAAGTCTGCCTTTGTTCTGCATGACAGATGTTTTACAATCCATAGTATAACTGTGTCTGATTCAATGAATCATGAATTTGCATATCTATTTGCCTGTCATATAACTATTGAAAATAAAAAAAGTCTGGATGAGGTGGTCCATCTTGTATCTGTAATACAGTCCACTGGGTTCTGTTCTGTAATTGGCATGATATGGATGTATGGTGAATGACAACAAGACCGCAAAATTTATATCAATGTTTTATAAACTCATGTTGGATGGGTCTGATTATCTGGATATATCCATATAACATTTGTGCTAAATAAACTGTGAACATACCACTTGATTAGCAGATTCTATATATTCACCTTGGTGTCTAGTTACAAACAACATGTAGTTTCTGTTGTATATATATGCTGCTTCCAACTATCATAGTCAAATTTGTACTGTACATCTCATAAGTAGAGGAAACAAGTGGAAAACTTTCACATAGATAGAGACAGCCACCAGGTTTGATTAGAAAATATCATTGTATGTATACATAGGACAGATCAACAAAAATTACATAGTATTGCTACCCCCAGAGAATGGCCACCAGCATCTCTCAATTGGCCAGGTGTGTAAAACCAGATTTAAAAGTAATACTTATTTAGTATTAAGTTTTTGGTGTAATAAGAGTGCCCCCTATGAACCAGTATGCCTCACCATTGCTTCCACATGGGCTGCAGTTTACTAGAGCATAAAGCACTACTGCTGAAGTGTGCAGATTCAATGACTCCACCATCCTTGCAGGATGTACAAGGATGTGTCATGTATGCCTGAGCTTTTCTCCAGTTGCTTTCATTGGACAGAAAGTATGGAGGAACTCTCTTATCAATAAATATCAACTTCAATGTTGCTATTTTAGTAAGGTTTATATATTTGTCAGCACCTTTATGCTCAAATTAATGCTTAGTGAGGTTGTGCACTGGCAAAGAGTATATTTCATAGCCATTTGTGTTATAGAAATGAGAAGTAAGTAGATAAAATCCATGTTCATTGATATGAATGGAAATTTTACTCTCTTCTTTTGCTACCTATAATTGTTTTGGTTAAAAAAATACTGCAAAGAAAGATCAAAAAGGTGGGCTAGATATTAAACATCACTCCAGCTGGGAAGGTTTTATATGTATCACCTGATGTATTGTTATTTGCATTTGTCATGGTGGAAAAACCATATGTGCCAGATCTATGGGAGTATTACATGCATGGACCCACTGGTATAATATTATTTTCACCTGTTACTGAAATAGACTATACATCAAATGTGCAGGGATGTTCATATGCATAGGTCCACATGTCTCAGTGGATGATACAGTAGTTTCAATGCTTCATGATCAAGTGTAATAGCCTCATTAGGGTCATTCATCTCTTCAAGCTGATAGAATTGAGTGGAGAGCTAGTGTGCAAAATTATTTAGCAGGTAAGGCCAAAGAAGGTCCCTTTATGAATAGAGGTCAAGTTCTTCTTTATTGAGGATAATGATTTTTTCAAGGTCTGCCATCACTTTGTCATGCTTATACCACCTGAAAAAACAGGTTGAAAAAGTGTGTAAACATGTAAGTCAACCAAGATGCCCAGCTAAGCAAAGATTGAGTCTTTTATGGGCAAGAACAATAGCTTCCTCAAGATCTCATACCATCCCAAAATAGCTATAGTGATGGCCAATGTCAACTGCAAGGAATATCAAGCAACTGAGATGTCCAGGTGGGCAGAGTTTCAATATCATGCAATCAAGATCAATGGCATCATCAATACAAACAGTTCTATCTCCTTGTTTAAATTCAGCAACAAGAAAAGCTGCCAGTAAATGTAGCTATTCAACTAGCAGGCACATCAGCTATATGAAACAAAATGGTGGGGTATAGTAAAGTTGTTAAGTGTGCATGTGATTATACAAAGGATCTGTGTTGACTGTGGCTATCATAAATACACCTCAAAGATGAAAACAGAGTTGTATTTTGTAAGGGAGAGAATGGTCAAATGGTTGATGCACTAACCCATTATTTTGCACTCATGTATACCTCCTCTGAAGCTTCAGGTCTATAAATCAGCCTGTATATTATATCTGAGTAAACCATCCATTTCAGATCAGACTCTTTTTCATAAACTTTATGACTACAATACTGCCTGTTTATTGAAATGTCAACTCCATGCAAAGTTTTTTTTTTTTTTTTCAAAAAGCAATGTACCATGAATGTTTTTGTTCAAGCAAGATTCCCCCTTGATCAGCAGATCCTGTATGTTCATATTCAAAGTGTCCAGTAGTTCTGCTCTTTAGGAGTGGTGTCATATTCTCCATGCATAACCATTGATTATTTCCACCCATTTGCTACAGTCTACAACATGTTATGTGAGGAAGATTGTTGTAAAGCTTAGTTTTCAACAAAGTAGAACCCAAGAAGTCCATGAGCATGTCGGTAGTTTTGATCAGATTGAGGAGATCCTTTGTGCTGGCAAGGCAATGGTCCATATCAATACCCTTATCATCTGAGTCACTACTGGATTTCTCATCTCCTGGAAGATCATGTTGCCCTTTGACATATAACATTTCAGCCCAATCTTGTGTCATCTTGTGGCCAAATCCACCACCCCAATAGTATATGAACATATCTCTATCAACAAAGTTGTAGGATATCAGATTAGTGACCATATGACACTTTATAAGTGAAACAACATTACAACATATGAAAACATCCAGTTTTAACCCCTTCACCATTCCTCCACTAATAGCTTTGTGTGCACAAATAATTTGTCAAGTAGTTCATCCATTGGTCCATTGGTAAATATGAAAATTAGGTGAACACCACAGATATCACACTCTAGACTAACAAACCCAAAAGCCTTTGTCAAGTGTTTCTTATTGAAGAATTGGAGGTAAAGCAGTCACTTTGTGTTCCATCCAGAGTGGACACTGGCATTCAAGCAGAACCAACAGACAAACAGGATGTTCATCCACTTTGATTTTGAAAATAAGAATAAAGGGTCTGGGTAGTGTTTTGTCAGCAGATGAAATACAAGGCAAACAAGTGCATACCAAAAAGGCTGACATCATTGATCTTCTTGTAAAAGTAGCACAATGTCAGCTTGGACCCTGGGATTAATGAAATCTTGCTTGCAGCAGAGGTTATAAACTGTGTAGTTGATTCTGAAAAATGAATGCTTAAAAAACTGGCTGTTATATATTAAAAAATAACTCTAGTCTTTATTTGAGAACTTGTACTTGTCTCCATCATAAGCCAAGCCACACAAGCAAGAAAGGAGGTTTTGAGATGTAGAATAAAACCCTAGTACAAGGACAGCCAGTTACCTTTTTGTTTGGCATGAACTTAGCTAGACTCCTATTTCAATCACAAGGTCACTACTCTTGTTTTCTAGCAAAGCAGCCAGATTATGAGCATTTTGTGTTGCTGCTGCAGGATAATAGTGATCTTCAGGTGATGTTCAAGCCCATGAAATGTTGGTTGAATATAAACTACCAGCATTAGCTATTTAAAACACTATCCTTGCTTCACTAACCTTATTTGTAAGTCATTCAGTTGCTTTTTTATTTGCAATGCTTAATATCCTTGAATTCTTCTTATTTTCTAAATAAGCAAAACACCACTTTGAGCAGCAGTGATCAAGTTTCCTTTATTCAATCAAATCAAATTCTTGAATAAAACAAGACACTTACTATTTGCATTCATAACACATAACATTAGGTGGTTACAATGACCTCCAAAACTATTGCAATGCCTAATCCAAATTCAGCATATTTCATATGCTGCAATTATCTATAGGAGTTTCACCTTGCTTTGGTGAAATCAAACAAGGTACAAATGCCTGGCTACAAATTGGCCCCTTGGTCATGTAATTTGGTGAAGTGGCCATGGAGATATGATATTTTCAAAATGACAATACCATTGTAACAGTTTTGCACATTATAATAGATCAAGTGAATTTTTATTAAAATCAAATAATAGTCAGAGATGTTTGGTCCTACAACAAAGATATACATGTAAGTATAATATCTGAGTTTGAAAAAGTTCACCCACTTCTTTATTCCCACCCCTATTCTCATAAAACATCTTTTTGTTATTCAATAGAATATTATCTTCTGTATGCTTGATGAAGATCACTTTAGTCAGTCCATCACTGCTATCACTGGCCTGCATGTGTCCACCATATCTGAACTCCACTACAAATCCAGTTCTTAGCTTCAGCAAGCCACTGGAGGTTATTTATTTCAGCTTTCCTCTATTAACATTAAATATTAGGAGAGTTTCAATCATAATATTGTATAATATTCAACTGTTCATCATGCAAGATCATCTGTCCATCAATCTTGATAGCATAGAAAACCCTCTGTGAAGTCATGCACCCCTACATCATTGTAAAACCCCCTTCAAACTTAACTATTTCATACATGAACTTATTCTTGATTCATATATGTAGTTGTTATTTTTCTTATCCATTTGCACTCATCTGACTTTAGGTGAGTTATTTGGGTTTCATTAGATCAAAATACCCTTTATAATCCATTATAGTCTACTTCCTATGAGCATAGTATAATCTTGATGGATTTTGCAATAGTTGCTTAAGAAAAATGAATGTTTGAACTTGATCACAGCCTTCATGCTAGCTTTCTTCAAGTTCTGGTGCACTCTGATAGTGGAGAGGGATTAATTCACAAGATTGATAAGTCCCTTGATCACCTCAACTATGTTCTTTATATGTATTTCTAGGAGAAATTAAATAAATAACATAGGGAATGTTGATAGAGGAAGCTTGGATGAATCACCTCTAGTAGTCTTCTGAAGCTTAGAGCTCTTTGTGCAGTGTGGTCTGAATATGGTGGACACATGCTGGCCAGTGGTAGCAGCAATGGAGTGGGCAGAGAGACCTCCATCAAGCATAAAGAGGATAATGTTCTATTGAATAACAAATAGGGGTTTTATGATGATAGAAGTGGGAATAAAGAAGTGTGTGAACTTTTTCAAACTCAGGTATGATCTTTACATGTGTATCTTTAATTGTAGGACCAAACATCTTTGACTATCATTTGATTTTAACAAAATTCCACTTGATTTATCATAAGGTGCAAAACTATTGCAATGGTATTGTCAGTTTGAAAATATCATATCAGCATGGCCATTTCATCAAATCATATGACCAAGGGGCCAAGTTGTAGCCAGGCATTGGTGTCTTGTTTGGTCTCATCAAAGCAAGGTGAAATTCACACAGGTGATTGCAGTGTTGCCTTGTGTACTGGATTGGAATTAGGTATTGCAATGGTTTTGAACATTACTGTATGTTATTGAAAACAATATATAATGGTGTGCCAGTTGCGAATTTTTTAGGCATTACACAGATTGGCCAACTTGGTTGCCAACAATAGTAATGTAACATATAATAGCAAGGTAAAAAGTAAGACTCTTGGCTTTTTTTAAAAATTGCTCCCCATTCTTTTTGCAATGATGACATATGGTGCTTAATAGCATCCATTCCTGCCCCACCATATACTCTTTACTCTGACAAGATATTAAATCATCCACCATAATACTGACATTGGCCACTAGACTGCTAATAATAGCAACTCTATTATATCATGGAGGTCTGGTTGCTAACTTGGAGCCAAGGGTACCTATGATGCACCTCCCCCTAGTTACTTCTATACATATAGATATAATACTTTCATTTGGTTCTATCCTTTACTTTTGAAGATCAAATATTAATATTTATTAGTATTAGCCTCTTGTGTTTGAGATAAAGTATTGGAATTCATTATTCCATATTTACTATTACTTGCTTGCAATAGTATATATATTCTTCTATAGCAGACCAATTGCCAACTCAGTCAGAAACAAACATTTGTATTTATAGATACAGCAAAAAATCAAATCAATTAATTATAGCTAATTCAAATAAAAAATCTGTACTTTTATCACTGTAGTTAATCCCTGTCAATGGTGACCTATAAAGTGATAGTTTGACTGCTATCTCTTTTAGTCATGAAAGATGGTCCATTCATGTTCATTTACAAGTTTGGAAATTCTTTAGAAAGTACATCCAAGAAGAACCTGAATAAACAGCCTAGGCCTGAGCAAAACACAAGTGGACTTGCTCAGCAGTTGACAGTGATGTCAAACAGGGTGTATCATGATAATGGTGAGGATTTGACAAGCCTTTGCAGGCTATAAGCAATGCATGAGGAGGGCTGCATACTGGACCATAGAGTAGAGATGAATGTAGGTCAATATCATCAAGGTTGTTAGAAATTGCTGCCTATTGATATAAGCTTGAGCAAAATACTCTAAATGCAAGAGAGATAATATTAACTTTTGAACCAATCTTCCAGAGGTGAAGGACAGATGCTTTGAAAGCTTTACTGATGCCAATTGGTTGGGCATGCTGATAATTACTACGGTGTTCCTGATTTGGATTGACTTTACAATGCAAAAAAAGCAACTACAAATTTCATTCAACTGGTAACTATTGTAAAATTAAATCAACCCATGAGAATGATAAGGTTTCTACTACTGAACAATAACAATGTGCGAGATATGCCATTGTATAGAGAGTGAACACATTCTTTTATGGTGAGTTGATTTCCAACTCAGCCAGGGGTAAGTGTCATATACCGTGCCAACCCCTAGCACGACTATGGTCCCGGGCACAACTCCGCTCCTTCAGGAGCAATCTCCAGTCCGTTCTCTGTTAATATGTACCTCTGTTCCTCTGGACATTTGTATTCTGACTCATCCTCCCTGACTCCCTTACTTACGATACGCTTTGTTCCATACATAGTATAGTTCCGACTCTTAGATACCTCCAACTTGTGCTTGCACAGCTCCGGCATTCGTCCTGCCGGAGTGCAGCACCGGCTTTCTTATCTTCCGTTCTCCGTCTCAGTCATCCGTTTACTAATACTGTACTTTCCCTCCGTATATCTCCTAGACACTCTGTGTACAGTAGCTAGATTATCAACTTGGACAGACTCCTGTTCCTTCCATCATCTCTATTCCCCTCCACTCCGAAATACAGGATGCGAACGACAGCAAGGGGACAGCACATAAGCTGAAGCCGAAGTCCTATCCGTCCGCGCAACTCCGGAGTTCCACCAGGAGTTGATCGGTCTCTAACAGTATAATCTAGCTCCCACTTGCTGAACTTGTTTCTTTCAGTCGAGACTCATCAATCAGATCCCTCGTACCAAGTGGTAAACCCCATCATGAACCCCTCCGTACCCTCCGACCCTTCTGTCATGACCTCCGCCTCATCCCGTCATGACCTCCGCCTCATCCCGTCATGACCTCCGCCTCATCCCGTCATGACCTCCGCCTCATCCCGTCATGACATCCTCAGTGTCTTTTTGAATCATCGTCACCATCCTATAGTCACTAGCAACCACCAGTTCCGTGGTTTCTCCCCTCGCCATCCTACCTCCTCCACCTTTCAGTCACGACCCCAGTCAACTCTGACTCTGCGGGTACAACTCCGGAGTGAGAGTGGTCGTTCCTCTGCCACTCCTAGTCAGCGCTTTAGTACAGCGCAGGACCAGCCCCCTCAGTCAAACGGCACCTTTGACAGTGACCCCGACAATGACTCTAAAAACATCCAGGACACTCCAGGCAATGTCCTCACCCTCCTTACCCGTGCAGTCAGGGACTTAGCCAAGTCCACTGGCCGCACTCCCTCCACCCCCACCTCCGGTCAGAGAACCAAGGTCTGTGCTCTGGATCAGTTTGATGGCTCCGACCCCCACAAGCTCCACGCCTTCTTGGTGCAATGTGAGCTTTGCTTTCAGGACTGTCCAAACGCCTTCCGATCCGACCGAGCCAAGGTTATTCTTGCCCAGTCATACCTGTCTGGTATGGCCTTGGAATGGTTTGAGCCTGACCTCCTGACCTCTGACCCCTCTGAACTCCGCCCCCTGTGGATGGACCATTATCAAGAGTTCGTTCTGGAACTCCAGATGAACTTCAGTCCCCACAATCCCGTCGGTGATACTGAGCATCAACTCTGCCATCTGTCTATGACAGATGAGCAACATGTAAACAAGTATGTGGTCCAGTTCAACCGCATAGCTTGTCAAGTCCGAGGCTATGGAGATGGTGCACTCCGGCACCTCTTTTACCAAGGACTTCCGGACCGCATCAAGGATGAGATCTGCCATGTTGGCAAACCCCCCATCCTCTCGGGCATGCGCACCCTAGCGCAGTGCATTGACGCGTGCCATTGGGAGCGCCAGTCTGAACTCACCCGTCATTCGCCAGCCAGCACCACTCCATCACCCCCATCCTCATCCCCATCCATCACGCCCTCCGGCTTCACATCCACCTCCGACACCCCCGACATCTCCGACCCTCCTGATTCTGACACCTCAGAAACACATTCCTTGTCCTCCAACTCCAACTCCGAAGATTCCTCCGCTGAGAAATCTGACCCCCCATCTCCACTAGAATCAGATGGCGAGTGCTCTAATGCCTAGTTAGACACCTCCGTTCCGCACTTTGGATGGGCACTGTTGTCCATTGTGCACTGTTAGGTTCCCAGCTCAGCGCTACCGCTGTGAACACCCCTTCCCCTGAACTCCGCTATACCTTGAAGGTGCTACCCCAATCTCCTTATCTCCGCTCTCCGGCCCCTGTACACCTTGATGGTGCTTCTCCTGTCCCCTCCGGTTTGTTCTATGAACTCCAGACACCCTCACCTCCTCCTATTACCTCCGAACCAGTAGTCACTCCGTGACATCTCTATGTCAAACTCCGTTGGAAGCCTCTATCCCTTGTTTAGGAATCCACTGACTTGCCCACTTACGCTCCGTTGAGCAGTAGGGTAGAGTAGTATTTTATTCCGTTCACCTGATAAGCTTGCCAGCACTTTTCTGAGCTCTACTCTGCAGCCTCCAGACCTTGTCCTCCGGCTGACTCCACCACCTCCAACCTACTGTGTTCTCTACCCGCACGGTTTTGCCATCATGCCCAGCTGTGTCTGGCACTCTCCAGCGACCTGCCTCTCTTTGCCCCTCCGCACCTCAGTTATTTGGGTTATTCCCTCGGAGCCTCAGCTTCATACACTGATCTCTTCAAGGAATTACCTCCCTATAGCTGCCACCCTCCGTGCTTTTCCCCCTGGTCTACCCTCTGTGGACACTGGGACGTCCACTCCTAAGAGGGGGATAGGGATTCCGCTTCCCAACTCCGGCCTTTGATTAGGCTCACTCTGCTCCCCAACTCTGGCCTTTGATCAGGCTGATTCCGCTCTGTTCCTCACCTGACTCCAACAAATTCCATTGCATTTTGCAACAACTCTGAGACAAAGTACATTACTGCATCTACAAACCCCCCTACTCCTCCGACTCCTCCTCAGTCCCCTCTGACTCCCCGTAATCCTCCGACACCTCCTCCATCTCCTCCATCATCAACCCGGCCATCTCCCCTGCCACCTTTGCTGCCACCTCCAACTCCGTCCTGTCTCCCTCGTACGCTGAGACCTCAGACTCTGAGTCCGAGGCCCACCCGTGCAACTCCGTCTCCTTGATTGACACAAGCTCCTCCAGGAGCTCGTTCTGACGATCCAACCTCTTCAAGAACCAATGCATCCAGTATCCGAACTCCACGGGTACTTGGAGCTGTGCAGTTCCCGCCATCCCCGAACTCCCCTCTCCCTTATCCGACTCCACCCTCCACACCTCTGACCTCGCCTTTTTTGCCTTTCCCCTTGACAATCCACCCTCTGCCTGCCTCTTCCGCTTGCCTCCGCCCTCCGACATCTCCACCCCACCCCGCTCGCACTTGGCCTTCGCCTCGATGCACTCCGTGCATGACTTCGACTTGCCCAGCCTGAGTTCGCACTTGAGCCCCTGGGCCTCACATCGCTTGCACTTCAGCAAAGGCTGCCGGACCTTGCCCTTGCCCTTGACAGAGCTTTGCTCTGCTCAGACCTTCTCAGCCTAGGTCCTCATTAGCGCATGACCAAGTGACGAGCAACAACTTACTCGTTTTCTGGCCTCCTCCTTGGCCTCCTTGTGGCATGCCGCCTCCGCCGCCGCCTTTGCCTCCGCCTTTGCCTCCACCTTTGCCTTTGCCTCCTCCGCCGCCCTCCTTGTCTCCTCCGCCCTCCGTGCTTCCTCCGCCTTCCATGCCTCCTCTGCCTCGCGCGCCTCCTTCTCCACCCTTTTCCTTAGTCACTGCTTGACAAATTTCACCTGGGAGATGTCGTCATCATCGTCGGCATGCTCCGCCAGGCGCTTGTCAGACCAGGTGTCATATACCGTGCCAACCCCTAGCACACTCCGGCCTCCGGGAACAACTCCGCTCCTTCAGGAGCGATCTCCGGTCCGTTCTCTGTAAATATGCATCTCCGTTCCTCCGGACTTCTTGTACCTCTGACTAAACTCTTCTGACATATTACTTACGATACTCCTTGTTCCGT